>ML410360.1:672-182391 GCA_005239525.1 Nicotiana knightiana
TTTAGCTCCGTTTCCATTTCCAATTCACCTACACATAAAATAAACCCCATTAGGCACATACGACGTGTATTTTTATCATTAAAGCACATAAAATGCAAGGTATATAATGCTTAAAATCATGAATTCTAGCCACGCATCAGATAGTTATGAACAAACAAAGACTCGAGTAGCCATATTATACACTGTCTAGTAAAATAGATATAACTCTTTGCTCCAAACTCCATTTGGGATATATAAAATATAGTTGGAAAGATAACTCAAAGGATACGTCTTTCATGTTTTACGTTTTTCTAAATTCCAAACGTAATAGGGTGAAAAATGTGGTCGAAAGCTCGATCGCAGACCTGGACGCGGGCTGAGGCAGTGCACTGGAAAAATACCGCGCCCGGACCGCCACCGCGATCGTCTAGACCTAAAAAATTACCCTTTTCATGTAGGATAAGGTAAAATTATTTGGTCCCGACCCTACTTGGTATATATACATGGAAAAACGATATTTTGAGGACTGGGGACAAACGTTTGACACAGATTCGACCTAAGCAGGCAGAGACACAATAGGACCAAGGCGGGGAATTCTTCTACGAGTTTTTCCTTCCTCTTCCTATTTTTCATTGTGGGTTATGACTTTTTGTATTGTAGTTTTACATACTATTATGAATAGCTAATTTGTTATCTAGGGTTTTGATGGAACCTTTTGTAGGATAAATTCTTGTTATGTTTTTATATAATTGAGTTGTTGGATTTCTCTACTTGTTCAACTACGTTTATATTGTGGTTGATTGAAGAGCGCTCAATCGACTATGCCTATTTAGTGTGTATTAATTAGGATAGAGTGCATATTTAGGTAGTTGTTGAACAACATCACTCCCGACGTATATGAAGGATCAATAACGAAGGGTTTAAAGGTGAGATTAGGAATAACAAAACCTTGGGTGCGAGCTAAGTGAGCCGTACTTAATGACAGCTAGCGTAATTCGGGAGAATATGTCTAGTAAATTGTGATACTTACTTGGGAGAGAATTACAATACGCAGAGAGCTCATGATCGGTAGAGAATACTTATGCGAAATTATAGAAGACGTAACGGGAATGATTCCGACAATTGGGGAAATCATAACTCTAGACCTTCTTAATATTTTCTCCAACCTGTAGTATCTTTAGTGTTAATTTACTATTTTAATTTGTTAATTAATTAGTAAAAACACAAGAATCTTAATATCTATAAGTTAGGAATTGTTGAAGCTTGTATTCTTGGTGATAGTAAACAAATGTAGCTAAGCCTTAGTTCTCTGTGAGATTCGACTTCAAACTTGTAAACCGGGTTATATTTTCAACGACCGCTTAGTCCTTTTTATAAGGCATAGTTGGGCGTGATCAGTATATATACTCCCCTTTTTCAAAATGATAAGCTTAAAATATGACATAAGGTAAGTCATATACTTTTAAGCACTAACTAAGACGAATATAGACATTTAATTCCCCAACCCTAGTCTAAGTCCTATAGATCTACCTTAGGTAGAGTCCAAGAAGTGCCTAACACCTTTGCTTTAGAAGAACAAGAACCCTTATCCCAATCTCACTCATTAGCAGACTAATAAGATAACAATTTAACAATTAAATATGTACTCTAGTATACCTTATTAGGTGGCGACTCTATTTCATCATCAACAGAAAAACCATTAGTTCATCCATGTTTTGTCTCGTGCAAAATGGGATGCAACAATGAGCGATGAGTTATGTTATGTGGTTATACCTTGTGGATGTATTCATGATTTGTTGCAGCTCGCTAGAGTCAAAAAAATATTTATATGCGAGAATCGGGTCTTAGGAGGAGGCCCGGGTGTTGAGAGTGGGATCTAAGGTTGGTTGACTAAGGTTGAATGAAGGATCTTCGATTATATAGTGTTGACGGGATTATATGGATTGGGGTGATGTGATATCACCCGTGTGTATGTGTATGGAAAGTTTAAGCAGAGATTGGATGAATTTGGAACGACTTTTGGCATGTTTGAGGACGAACATTTTTTAAGAGGGGAAAAATGCAATGATCCGACCGGTCATTTTGATCTTTAGCATCCCACTATCGATTCGGAAGAATGATTCTCATTTAAGAAGCTTTACGTTGGAAGAGTTTACCAAGTTTGACGTTTTGCGTATTTGATCTCGGATCAGAATTTTGATGGTTTTGTTAGTTCCGGATGGTGATTTTGTACTTATGCGTATGCCCGGAATTCCATTCAGAGGTTCCTAGGTTGATTTGGCACTTTTTGGCGAAAGTTGACAATTTAAAGGCAGAATTTTCCTAAGTTTGACCATGGTTTGACTTATTTTATATCGGGTTTGGATTTTGGTTTCAGGACTTGGAAAAGGTATGTTTTGTTATTTTAAACTTTTATGCAAAATTTGGTGTCATTCTGAGGTGGTTTGATAGGAATCGGACACATGGTTGTGATTCTAGCAATTCCTGAAGTTTATTGTGATTTTCATGTGTTTTGGTGTCCGATTCATGATTTCAAATGTTATCTTAGTATTTTGATCACATGAGCAAGTTCGTATAATGTTTATGCACCTATGTGGATGTTTGGTGTGGAGCCACGGGAGCTCGGCTGAGTTTCAGACGCGTTCGGGATGACAAATACTTGTTGCAACGTTTGTTCAAAATTGAAAATAAAAAATTAGTGTATATTCACGACAATTAAAGTATAATTTTCAGTAAAGTATTACTTTCTATGGTGACTAGGAGTTCGCCACTAACAGTTTTTGTGGAGAGTGGTGATTTTTTTTATTTGTCCATGAAAGCTCTTAGCGGTCCAATCAATTTTGTGGCCTAAAGCCAAATTTTCTGAGGGGCTTTAAATTTTATTTTTTAAATTTTTTATTTGAAGTCTATTTTTCTAACTTTTTTTTAGATGCAAAGCTATTAATAATTTTCTTATAATCAATTTCTCTTAATAAGTCTTCCTCAATTTATAATATAGCTAATCTATTTAAAGCAATATAAAAAGTAATCAACTTTAAAGGACACTTCTAGAGATTATGAGATTTCATTATCAACACTCTCATCAAAGTGTTTGTTCCTATATATCACACGTTTCTTACAAAATTCAGATTCGATATTCATTTTAAATGTAATTTCCTTGGCGAAAATCATAGTTATTGCAAATCTTTCTTCTCTATAGTTGTTAAAGAAAGAAATCAAACATTTTCATACACGGAACTTTTTTTAAGAACTTATATTTAACCTATTAGGTGTAACAAAAAACGGGGCCTCCTACAAATGTGGGGCCTAAAGCAGTTGCTTTACCTGCTTCAGGGAAGGGCCACCCCTGATTCCTTTAGGAAAGTTGATTTTTAATAGCGTTGGTATTATAAGATGGATAATCGAATCCTAACCAATAAGGTTGAAATTTCGGTATCCAATCAACCTACTTTTTTTTACTTCAAAATATCGAGCATTTAAAAAAACAAGAAGCATTTACTTTTGAGACAAATACTTGTATGATTAAGATTATTATATATTGTTCTTAGTTACATGGTTTGCTTAAACATTAAAGAAGCATTTATAATATAGACAAGGAGTAATATCTAATTCGATCCGTATATGTTACGAAGAAGTTACTCAATCTTCTGAATTACCTTTTGTATCTGATTATCAACTATTTGATATAATTATATAGTAAATGGCTTGCACTTGATAAAGCATACTTAAAATATCTTCCAACATAGAACAAAAGAAAAGAAATATAAACTTTTATTCTTAGAATTGATCAAGTAAATGCATCGATTTTGATATATTGATCAACTCAACTTCGTTATGAGTATACTTCGATATGTGACATATACTATTGAAATTTAATGTGCCATCTTTGATGCCCTCAGGAAGTCCTGTATGTCATAAAACAATATACTTAGTGGCAGATACGGCACAAAGTTAAGGGTTCAATTGAATTCAATATTTTTAATGAGTATAGATACTTACTGGATATACTCGATCTTAATAACACCAGCCACATGATTAGCAATAGTTGAAAAAGCTTCTTTAGATAGATCTAAGGTTCCACCACATCCAGGGCAATGATCAACAATCTTTACCACAATACTCTTGCCATTGCAAGGGTGTGGCACTAGATTTATTGAAGTTTATCCTCTGTTAGCAATTTAGAGCTCTCTGTTAGGATGAGTGAAAATTGAATCCAGAAATTGCACGGGCGCCCTATTTGGTCGCCCCCTTTAACCTATACCCATTTTTTTAAATCTTTTAACTTGTACCCACTTTTTAAATAACTTCAGCCCCCTTTCTCCTCCTCCTTCTCCTCCTTCGTTTTTTCTTCTTCTTCTTTCTTCTGCTGTTGTTGGTGCTGCTATGGAACTTCAGTTCATGGGATGATTGCCATAAATATATTTATCAGATTATTTAAAACAAATTATAAATAATTACGTAAGTTAGTAGACAAAAACTTCATCTCTAGAGCTAAATTTCGACAGTTACAAAACAAAAACATCAGCTCTAGAGCTAAAGTTCGCCAGTTACAAAACAAAAACTTCAGCTCTAGAGCTGAAGTTCGCCAGTTACAAAAACAAAAACTTCAGCAATTGCAACAAAAACTTCATCAAATAGAGAATAAAACTTCAGCTACTATGCTTAAGTTCATCAATTAGAAACAACAACTCTAGAGCTGAAGTTCGTCAGTTACAAAACAAAAACATCAGCTCTAGAGCTGAAGTTCGCCAGTTACAAAACAAAAACTTCAGCACTAGAACTGAAGTTTGCCAGTTACAAAAACTAAAACTTCAGCTAGAGCTGAAGTTCGCTAGTTAAAAAAAAACTTTAGCAATTACAAACAAAAACTTCATCAAATAGAGAACAAAACTTCAGCTACTATGCTTAAGTTCATCAATTACAAAAAAAAACTTCAGCACACTTGGTTCAGCACACTTGCTACTTCAGGCCCGTCTACTAGATCGCTGAAGTTTTGCATGATTGTCTTTGCTACTTCAGCCCCGTATGCTGAAGTTAAAACGTGACACAAAAAGCGGGTATAGATGAAAATGCCCCAATTGAATCGGAGAAGTCGGGAGATTGACAAAATTGCCTTAAAAGGAGATGCACTTTAAATATATTCCACGATTTTAAATGTATTTAAAAAATAACCCCCGTAATTTATTGCCTATCTGGGATTTTTCTACCAAATTGGAAAATTGTATACTATATTTATTCTACATATATTGTTATAATTATCCATAAATTCTACCTGGTTGATACGAATTTCTGATTATTTAATTGGCCATAAAACTTTATGTTATCTACATTTAATTTATTTGTTAAATTATTTACAAACTTAACATGATTTCCATAAGTTTTTACATGTTTAATTATTCATCAAACTCTAATAGATTTGTGTGTACAATTTATGCGGTTGGAATAATTTTTTGTGTTGTTGTAGTGACCCGCCCAATCATTTTGAGAATTAGCATTCCGTTCGGTAGATTAAGGTCTAGAGAAGCTTCATATCATGTATTATAACCTCTGTGTGTGGTCGAGTTCGAATTTCGGATGATTCAGTATTGATTTGGAAGAATAATTCTTGTTTTTGAAGCTTAAGTGAAAAGAGTTGACCGGAGTCTTGACTTTCTTATAGACAACTCCAAAATGGTGTTTCAATAATTTCAATAGCTTCGTATGGTGATTTTGAATGCATGCATATGTCCGTATTTGAATTTGGAGGTCTGTGGGTTAATTTGATGCATTTTGGAGAAAATTTGAAAGTTGAAGGCTTGGAAGGTTAAGAGGTTTGACCGAGAGTTGACTTTTTTGATATCGGGTTCGTATTTTAACTTTGGGATTAGCTCCAATTTCATTTGGTACTTGCATGCAAAATATGATATCATTCCGAGTTGATTTGATATGATTCGGCCCGAGTAGTAGAAGCTGAAAGTTCATAAATTCATTAAGTTTGATTCAAGGTGCGATTCATAGTTTTGATGTTGTTTGATATAATTTGAGGCCACGGGCATGTCCCCTTATATTATGGAACTTGTTGGTATATTCAGACGGGGTTCCGAGTGGCTCGAATGAGTTTTGGACGACGTCCGCATCTGTGGAGGGCTGGTCGCAAATGCTAGCCCGCAGATACAGCACTTTGGTCGCAGAAGCGAATTTGGACTGGAGGGCGAAAAGTCGTAGGTGCGGGGAGTTGAGCACATTTTGCGCAATCGTAGGTGTGGTCCCTGAGCGGAAGCGAAATTTTCTGTCGCAGATGAAAGGGGTGCTGGGCCAAGGTATTTTCGCAGAAGCGTGAATTTTTGTTGCAAAAGGCGACGTCGCAGGTGCGGTGGGTGTGTCACAAGTACGAGCAATCTGGGTAGAAAGGTTATAATTCGAGGATTTGCCCAATTTTATCATATTTTGAGAGTTAGACCTCGGATTTGAGCAATTTTTGAGAGGTTCTTCACGTGTTTGATTGGGGTAAGTGTTCTTTATCCGAAATTGATTATATTTCATGATTACATAATTATTTTTATGATTAAATTAGTGAATTAAATGAAAGAAAATGGGGAATTTTGTAAAATCATTCAAAAATATAAAATGTTTGAAGGATGATTTGACATCGGAATTTGATAATTTTTTTATGGTTGGACTCGTATCGAAGTGGGTGTTCAAATTTTGTAAATTTTATCGAGTTTCGAGGTGTGGGCCCAGGGTTGACATATTATTTTTAATTAAAGACCGGAGCTTTGTTATCCGGAATCATTTCCTATGAGTTTTATTTATGATATTAAGTCATTTTGGCTAGAATTGAGCCGTACAAAGGTTGTTTCATTCAAGAAGGTCATTTTAGAGTATCGGTCTAGCTTCTTTGATGTAAGTATCTTCCCTAACTTTGTGTGTGGGAACTACCCTTTAGTATTTGAGTCGTTTGTGCTATTCATGTCATGTGAAAGTCGTGTACGCGAGGTGACGAGTATGTACTTAGGCTTATATATCGAAATTTACCAGCCTAGACTCTCATGCATCTCTTATATACTTATTTGGATTTGTTAGCACTATATCCTTTATTCGTCATGTCTACTATCACATACCTTATTTTAATATGTCGTCACATGTCGCATTCTTTATTTGTCGAGTTTGATCTTATATGCTTTATTTGGAGTTGTTACCATTTTTATCATTACGTGATTTCTTTTATTGTTGAGTTGATCTTCATTGAGATTATTGTTACATGATTTCCCTTGCTGCCAGTTTATTCTCATGCCTATAGACATAGTACTAGTTCGTGTCTTTTCTTTCATTGCTAGCTTAAGTCATACACTAGAATCCGGAGTTGCCATTTCATGGAGAAACTTTCACGATTGAGTTTATCCTTAAAAAATTAATTAGAATTGAAGTTATCGAGAGAGATTAATCTATTTTACTTAAAGTTGTAAAGGAGGCGTTGTTCCTTGTTGAGTTACTTTTCCGTTCATGTTGTTGTTATTGAGATTCTATATATGTTGTGTTGAGCTGTGGGTTATTTGTTGTAAAATTATTGATATCGTTGAATCTTTAGAAAGGTTGTGGCCTACAGACACTTGTGATACGAGTTCATATGTTGTGTTGTTGTGATGATAGCACATGTGAATTGTTGTGTTATTGGGTTGTTGTTATGTGGAGTACAAGGGTGGCATTTCATTGTTGTTGTTATACGGCGCATAAGTGTGGCATCTCACTGTGGAATGTACGAAGTGATATGGGTGGCTATAGTGTTATTTTCCAGGCGGAGTGATAAGGGTGGCTATTACATTGAGAGATAAGGGTGGCTATTATATGGAGTGATACGGGTGGATATAGGAGATATAAGGGTGGCTAACGATATTGTTAGGGCGGAGTGTTACGGGTGGCTATCGGAGAGATAAAAGTGGCAATGTCATGGATAATGTGTGATGGTTTGGAGACATTATGTGGGTGATTTTCGTGTGGTGGTGTGATTTTCCGTGTGTTGTCACACACCATGAGTGACTTGTTTTGTTGTTTCGACGAGCTATTTGATGTCCTTGATATTATTTGTTGACTTGGGCCGCAGCAATACATTCACACAAGCATATACTGTAGCATTCCACTTATACTAGCTCATGAGTATGAAACTTGAAATTTATTGATCATGCCCATGTGTTCTTGTATTATCCATTTTCATGTTTCTATTGAGCCTGTGACTATGCTGGCGGATTGTGATTTTGGCACGTGAGTTGTCCGTGCTGTTGTGATTCGAAATGTGGGCACGAGGTGCTATCAGTATATGATCGTGGGTTGAAACCCGGGACTTGTGACTATAATATGAGGTATCACGGAGTGATTTTGTTGTGAAACTTGTGAAGAACAAATTGATTAATTGGTTGTCCTTTGTATTCCTTATTTGGTTTAAACGATGCTTTATGGTGTTCTTATTACTTTACTGTTTATATCACTTATTGATTCTTGTTCCCATTTACTAATTTTTTTTTCCATTATCAGCTTTATACTTCTATACTACACAGTTTATTTTGTCTAGTGAATGTCTTGACTATACCTCGGCACTACTCTACCGAGGTTAGTCTTAATACTTTCTGGGTATCGAGCGTGGTGTAATCAAACTACACTTCTGCACATTTTTTTGCACATCAATGTATTGGAGATATTGGACTCGGGCAGAGTTAGCTTATTGATTGCGAGGATTCAAGGTAGAGTTGCTTGGTCGTCAAAGTCCCTTGGAGTCATTTCCTTATATTGTACTGTCAGCTTTCTTTTGAACGGCATTGTATTTCGATACTTGCAATCTTTCCATGTACATAGCTAGAGTTCGTGACTCTGTATTACCAGTATTGGGAAGTTATTATGATTATTGTCGAGTAGGCTTATTTCGCTTTTATCTCGTCACTTATATTAAACTATTTTTCAAGTTATCATTGTTAAGAATTGGCTTAATCGTTCTTAGTAATCGGCTTACCAAGTCTTAGAGATTAGGTGTCATCATGACATCCTACGAAGGTAAATTGGGGTCGTGACAATTATTCAACGAATCGTCACGACACAAAATCCCTCCTTAGGATTCGTGATGGCACCTAGTCTCCAAACTAGGTAAGCTGATCACTCAACATTAGTTAGAACAATTAAATCATGAAATAACAAAAATGGAGTTTAACATAAATACTAAAATAAGAGTTATACAAGCCAAAGAGGTAAATACTCAACATAATATCCCAGAACTAGGTGGTACAAAGTCACAAGTTCTAATTGAATACACGAGATTAATCTTAAAATACAATACTGTCTGAAATGCATAAATAGCAGATATAAAACAAGAGGGTGGATTTGAGGCCTAGAGTCAAATCATATAGGGATACCTTGAAATATCTGGTGCGTGCAATGCCTCACTGTTGGTCAGTTCGGTTCGAAATAGCTAGATCTGCATAAAAATATGCAGAAGTGTAGCATGACTACACCACAATCAGTATCCAGTAAGTATCAAGACTGACCTTGGTAGAGTAGTGATGAGGTTCAAGTCGTTTGATACTCACTAGACAAATAACATGTGCAATGAATATATCGAAGAAAAGTGATAATTGAAGTATAACTGAAAACAATAATCACAACCCCTTTAGAATATGTAATAACAACTCAATGTAGTAAAACCCATTTTTATAACAAAATATCAAATAGAGGTAAGGCATGTAATAAAATGGCAAATACAACCCTTAACTCAGGTAAGTGCCAAACGTATGTTTTTTAGAAACAATTATAACACAAGAATAACAACCCTGTCTGAACACAATCACAACAACAATGGGGATACCCCAAAATATCACATAACATCATCAAAATACCACCCTTATTACACTGCATGTGCATATAAATATGATATGTGTAAAGACCCGTAACATTTTTTTGCTTTAAAATAATTCCCGAATGAGTCTCCGAGTTGTTTTTATTGTTGGAATCTTTGAAACAGACCTGAACTGAGTAACAAGTACCCCGAGACTTAAAGAATATAATTTTTCCAGAAAGTAGGTGTTATGCGACGCACTATGCGATCGTACATCGTGTATGCGGACCGCATAATGGTCGCATACCTTGGCAGAGTACTGGCCCATTTGAAGCCAACAATGTGGTCCAGTATGTGATCGCATAACGTGTATGTGGACCGCACAATGGCCGCATACCTGGGCAGTGTGCTTCGAATTTTGGCCCATCTTGAGGGCCATTATGCGGTCGATTATGCGGACCGCGTGTCAGGAATGGGATCGCATTCCTGACTGCATTCTTGTGTCGGGCTTCTATTTTTCTAATTTTAAAACCCGACCCCAGTCAATTAAAAACACCCCTCCCCTTCATTTTAACCATTTTTTGGGATATTAGAGAGAGGAAAGAGTGGGTTCTAGAGAGAGGAAGTCCCAACTTCATCAAAATGGTATTCCTTCATCACTCAAACTTTGAACAAATCAAGTAGAACACAAATTTCTTCACTCTAAGAGGTAAGCTTCAACCCCATTAACCCTAAAGTTCCAGATCTTGTTAAAATGAAACATGGGTAGGATAGTTCACGAAGACGAGGTTAAGAACCTTGCATGCATGCACCCAATCTGCCGTAATCTAGTTAAGGAAAATAGGTTGGGGGTAATCTTTCACTAAAGAAGGGTTATCTAATCCAAAAAGAACACCTAGTGATTGATAGAAATCCTAAATGAGTTCGAGACATGTTCATGATTCCTAATTTTAATTTTAAATGTGCTGCATTATGAATTAGGTTGAAGGTGCTAGAAGGCCCAGTGATTTGAGATAGAAATTAAGGAAAAATCACGATTCGAGGTATGTATGGCTAACTTTAACCTTCGTAGGATCCTCTTGTTGGGTCCAAGTATTTGGTATGTGTACCTTGTTTGGAAATATGTGAATTGATTGTTCAGACGTGTTGAGGTGTGAGATTCTATTCTCTGATTTTCTTGGTTGATTGTCATTCTACTATGCTGTATGAAGCTGTGAAAGGTTTTTGATGTGTAATGAACGAAAGATTGATAATGTGCTCAAATGTGGGAATGTGTAAAATAGTTGAAAGCCATGCGTGGAAAGTAATGAAAAAGAGTATTGTGAAACAATGTAACTGAATTGAGCGATTGTGGCAACACCGTGTTCATGAAATTACTACTTAATGAGAGTTATGGTGCCTTGGGCCCAAATACATAAATTGTTGATAGGAACTTGTATTCCTTGAAGTGATGATTCTTTTGATGTAATTTTTTGTTGTTGTTGTTATGAAATATGATTGTCAGGTGGGATAGGGTTGCACGCCGCAACACAAAGCAATAAGCTTGATAAGGTGTGAGGCAATAAGGGTGTCCGAGGTAAGAAGGGTGGTCGGGGTAACAAGGGTGGCTGAGGTAATAAGAGTGGCCGAGGAAATAAGGGCGGAATGTGATCGTTATCACCATCGAAATGAAAAATCGGGGAAACTCTTGAATATGGAAATGTTAAAAAGGGGAAAAGGAGAGATTGTGAAACTTGATGATTTGGTTGTTCTTTTCCACATGCATTGATTGATTGGTTCTATTACTGTTTCTTACTTGTGTATTGTTTGATTGTACGTGGGATGAAGTTTGTTCATACATACTAGTACTATTCCACAGTACTAACGTCCCTTTTGCCGGGGGCGCTACATTTTTTTTTATATAAATTTAGGTGGTTCTACAGCAGGTAATTCAGCCCACCGTCACTAGTGCCTCCTCTCCTTTTAGTCAACTGTTTTGGTGAGCCCCACTTCCTCCCGGGGCCACGTGTGGTTTATGTCACCTTGATTTGAGTTTATGGTGTAGTGTAGGGTATAGCCGGGGTCTTGGTGCTAGCAAGTAGCATATAAATCTTTTGTACTTGTAGAGGCTCTGTAGACACAATGTAGGGAAAGTATATATGTATTTTGGGTAGTAAGCGTATGGTTTGGAATCGTGGTCCACGTTGTTATTGTTGTATGTATTTTGTAAGTATTTGGTATCACGTGTTAGAAATGATAAAAGGTAGAAGTGAATTCAATTTGGAAATTTATGCTTAAGTTATATATGGCTATTTTACTTGAATGATATATATGGAAATCACGGGGTAACGCGTGGGATAGGAAAAGCAAGTCAGGTTCACTTGACTGGGGTCACCCGGTTGAGTGCCAGTCGCGTCCCTCGATTTTGGGGCGTGACAAACTTGGTAACCTAAGGTTTTAAAAGTGTCGTAGGATGTCTCGGAGCTGTGTCTAGTAGAGCCCTTCTTATCGATGGGTTGTCGACCACATCTATAATTAGGGGGCTACATGGACATTTAGGAAACACCCTTTTCATTGTTATTCTATATCGTGCGATGAAGTTGAAAGTGAAAATATTCTCGTCTAACTCGTGCTCTGTTCCAAAAATTTTTAGTAATGGCACAAAAGAAGAGAGATCAGCTCGGCTTGGAGGTCGATGCCGCCCCAAGTGTGGCTGTGAAATCTGTACCCGATGGTGCGAGTGAGAGCGAGTCCCCGACTTTGAATCCACTTGGCCTTTCCGTTCCAGACCAGAGTGTTCCTATTCCTGCTGCGGCAGAGGGTGCTGTAACCCCTCCCGCTGGTATTCCTGATCCTTCTTCGGTTCCAGCTTCAGGTCCTGGTACTTCTTATGGGGACCTCAGGGGAGCTATTCATATGTTGACCCAGTTAGTGACTGCTCAAGCCCAAGGATCTCATGCTGCCCCTGCATCCTCTAGCGGACAAGGAGATTCCACCGGTTTTATAGTCAACCAGTTTCTACGGTTGGCCCTTCCAAAGTTCTCACGTATTGATCTAAAGGCCGATCCGCAGGATTTTCTAGATGAGATGTGCAAGATGCTTCGGGTTATGAAGGCTACAGAGACAAGGGGGTTGAGTTAGAATCTTACAGGCTGAGGGGAGCAGCGTATTCATGGTTCGAGATGTGGTGGGAGAATTCCCGTGGGGTGGAAATTCCTCCGGCGAGATGGAATGAGTTCGTTGATGCTTTCATGGATCACTTCTTGCCTGCTGAGGCTATGGCCGCCCGTGCTATGGAGTTTGAGGTTATCAAGCAGGTTAATATGAGTGTGTGGGAGTACCACATGGAGTTCGTGAGGTTGTCCAAGTACGCTCCTCAGTTGGTATCGACTATGGGTGCCAGAGTTCGACGGTTTGTTCATGGCCTTAGTCCTTTGGTTGTGAATGAAACCGCTACAGCTGCGTTGCACTCAGACATGAATTATGGTAAGATAGTGGGATTCGCCCAGCCACGGAGGCTAGAAAATTAAAGATAAAGTCGTAGAGGGAGAGTATCAGCAGGACCCAGTCAGCGGGGCACTTGGGGAGTTCAGTTGGAGGAGGGAGACCAGTTCAGGGGAGAGGGCCATCAAGGCCATCCCAGTCTTATGCTCAGTCCTCATCCGGTGCATCGCCACCAGTGCACCATTATCAGCAGAGCAGTCACTAGGGACCAGGATCAGACAGTAGGAGACCCCATCGGCCCGGTCGTCCAGGAGGGAGGTTCCAGCAACAGAGGAGGGCTTCATGCCCTAAGTGTGGGAGGTTCCATATCGAGCCTTGTTACCTGGATATCCCGGTATGCTATGGGTGTTGGGTGAGAGGTCATATTCAGCGGGATTTCCGTGCACCCAGTCAGGGCACGAGTGGTTTTGCTCAGCCGTCCGGTTCTTCAGTCACCGCATCTTCAGTACGTCCTCCAGCTCCAGCAGGGCGTTGTGCAGATAGAGGTGGAGCTCGTGGTAGAGGTGGACCCAGTCGGTTCTATGCTTTGAGTGGTCGACAGAGTGCGGAGGCTTCTCCAGACGTTGTTACAGGTATTCTGGTTGTTCAAGCCCTTGATTGTTATGCTCTTATTGATCTGGGGTCCTCCTTGTCTTATGTTACCCCATTTATTGCTTCATGTTTTGGGATAGAACCCGAACAACTTCATGAGCCGTTCTCTGTGTCGAATCGGTTTGGTGATTCCATTACAGCCGCACGAGTCTATAGGAATTGTGTTGTCACGGTGTGTGGTCGAGATACCACAGCTGATCTTATCGAACTAGGGATGGTAGATTTCAATGTTATCATGGGAATTGATTGGCTTTACTCGTGCTTTGCTAAACTCGACTGCCGAACCAGAATTATGAGACTAGAGTTTCCTAATGAGTCAGATATTGAGTGGAAAGGGAATGGTGTGGTGCCAAAGGGTAGGTTTATTTCCTACACTAAGGCCTCGAAGATGATTAAAAGGGGTGTATTTATCATTTGGTCCGAGTTACGGACACCACTTCGAAAGTGTCTGCCCGAGAGTCCGTCCCAGTCGTGAATGAGTTTCTTGAAGTATTTCCGGACGAGCTTCCAGGGATTCCGCCAGATAGAGAGATCGATTTTGGGATTGATGTATTGCCAGATACGCAGCCAATATCTATTCCACCATATAGAATGGCGCCAGTAGAGTTGAGGGAGTTAAAGGAGCAGTTGAAAGACTTATTAGAGAAGGGGTTCAATCGGCCGAGTGTGTCATCGTGGGGCGCTCCGGTTCTTTTCTTCAGGAAGAAGGATGGGTCGCTTCGGATGTGTATTGATTATCGGCAGCTCAACAACGTCACTATCAAAAACAAGTATCCATTGCCTCGGATAGATGATTTGTTCGACCAATTGCGGGGTGCAAGGTTCTTCTCCAAAATTGATTTACGGTCGGGGTATCACTAAATGAAGATCAGGGAGCAGGATATTCCTAAGACTTCCTTCAGAACTCGTTATGGAAATTTTGAATTTTTGGTAATGTCCTTTGGACTGACCAATGCTCCAGCGGCTTTCATGGATCTTATGAATCTGGTTTTCAAACCGTTTCTTGACTCCATCGTGATTGTTTTTATTGATGACATCCTTGTCTACTCGCAAAGTCGGAAGGATCATGCTAATCACCTCAGGGCAGTTCTGCAGACTCTTCATCAGCACCAATTATATGCCAAGTTTTCAAAATGTGAATTTTGGTTGGAGTCAGTCACATTTTTGGGCCATGTTGTTTCCAGAGAAGGGATTACGGTTGATCCCCAGAAAATCATAGCGGTAAAGGATTGGCCTAGACCAACGACCCTTACAGAGATTCGCAGTTTCTTGGGTCTAGCTGGGTATTATTGGAGGTTTGTGGAAGGGTTCTCTAACCTTGCCTCCCCATTGACTAAATTGATGCAGAAGGCAACTAAGTTCCAATGGTCCGACGCTTGTGAGAAAAGCTTTCAGGAATTGAAATCAGGATTGACTTCAGCACCAGTGTTAACTTTGCCAAAAGGCACGGAGGGATTTGTGGTTTATTTGAATGCTTCAAGGGTTAGTTTGGGATGTGTGTTGATGCAACACAGGAAGGTTATAACCTATTCTTCCAGGCAACTCAAGAATCATGAGAAGAATTATCTGACGCATGATTTAGAACTCGTGGCAGTTGTGTTTGCATTAAAAATTTGGCGGCATTATTTGTATGGGGTCCATGTGGACGTGTTCTCAGACCACAAGAGTCTCCAATATTTGTTCAAGCAGAAGGAGTTGAATTTAAGGCAGCGGCGACAACTAGAATTGCTTTAGGATTATGATATGAACATTTTGTACCATTCGGGAAAAGCAAACGTAGTGGCCGACACTCTCAGTCGGAAGTCTATGGGTAGTCTGGCTCATTTGGAGGAAGATCAGAGGCCGTTGGCTCGAGAGGTTTGTCAATTGGCTAGTCTGGGGGTCTGTCTCTCGACCTTAGATGAGGGGAATGTCATGGTGCATAATGAGGCAAAATCATCGCTTGTAGCGGAAGTCAAGGAGAAGCAGTTTATTGATCCAGCATTGGCGCAGTTGAAGGAGGCAGTTTTGAATGGCAAGATCTCGGCATTTTTTCTTGGGAGCGATTATGGTGTTTTGCGGTGCCAGGGAAGGTTATGTGTTCCCGATATGGATAATCTTCGGGAGAGGGTGATTGGGGAAGCTCACAATTCCAGGTATTCTGTGCACCCAGGATCCACGAATATGTATCACGATCTCCGAGAAATTTATTGGTGGAACGGTATGAAGAGAGGTGTGGCGGACTTTGTATCTAAATGTCCAAATGTCAGCAGGTGAAGGCCGAGCATCAGAGTCCTGGTGGGTTAACTCAGTTTATGGAATTTCTAATGTGGAAATGGGAAATGATCAACATGGATTTAGTGGTAGGGCTACCTCGCACTCAGCGTAAGTTCGACTCAATTTGGGTGATAGTGGACCGACTCACAAAATCAGCTCACTTCTTGCCGGTCAAGTCCACCGATACTGCAGAACGGTACGCTCAGTTGTATACCAAGGAAATAGTCAGGCTTCATGATACTGCAGTATCTATTATATCAGACGGAGGGGCCCAATTCACAACTAATTATTGGAGGAAATTTCAGCAAGGCTTGGGTACTCAGGTAAATCTCAACACAGCTTTCAACCCGCAAACTGATGGTCAGGCAGAGCGGACTATTCAGATGCTTGAAGATATGTTACGGGATTGTGTGTTAGACTTCAAGGGTAGTTGGGATGATCATTTACCGCTAATCGAATTTTCTTACAATAACAGCTTTCATTCTAGTATTCAGATGGCCCCATTTGAGGCATTGTACGGAAGGAGGTTTAGATCTCTGATTTGGTGGTTCGAGGTCGGTGAAGCAGAGTTGTTAGGGCCAGATCTTGTGCACCAGGCATTGGAAAAAGTCAGAGTCATTCGGGAGAGGATGAAAACCGCTCAGAGCCATCAAAAATCCTATGCGGACGTTTGTCGAAGAGAATTAGAATTCCAAGTTCATGATTGGGTATTCTTGAAAGTATCTCCCGTGAAGGGAGTGATGCGGTTTAAGAAGAAAGGGAAATTGAGCCCAAGGTATGTCGGGCCATATCAGATTGCTCAAAGGATAGGGAAAGTGATTTACAGGTTGGAATTACCCCCTGAATTGTCGTTAGTGCACCCGGTGTTCCACGTGTCTATGTTGAAGAAAGTGGTTGTAGATCCATCATCCATCGTGCCAGTTGAGACTATTGAGGTTAATGAAGAATTATCGTATGAAGAGGTTCCGGTTGCTATTCTTGATAAACAAGTCCGTATATTGAGGAACAAAGAAATTGCTTCAGTTAAAGTATTGTGGCGAAGTCAGCACATAGAGGAAACCACGTGGGAGGCAGAAAATAAGATGAAAGAAAGATATCCCCACTTATTTGAAAAAGTATAGTGGTGATGTCAGAACACTCTCCTATAACTCTACCCTCGGTTTTATGCAAAAGTACCCCATCTTCTCTAGTGCCTTATTGTTGTAATTTTCCAATGTGTGCTAAACCTGAATCCTTAGTTCTATTTGAGTAGTGTGCAACCCTTGAGGTAAATAAAAGTTTTGTGAAACGTATGTGTTAGGCAGGTTATTGATAGTAGTGTAGGTTGATAATGATTAATTGAAATGAATATAGCATATTGAGGTGATTGGGTTGTATGAGACTCATTAAAAAGACCAAGTTATGTGCAAATTTGTGGTATGAGAAGAAAGAACTATGTGTAGTTGACAGAATGATTGAATAAGTGCCAATTGTTGAGGTAACAACGTTGTGTGTAAGTTATTGGGTGATTAAAACTGTGTAATGGTGCTTGGAAATGTGTTCCGGGGGCTCTCTGACAGGTAGATAAGTCTAATTACAAAGGGAACTCTCGCAAAAAATTTCTGAAATATTGGAGTTAGTGAAAATTTGGAAATTTCATGTCATGCTTTCAAAACTAATTGATTTCCAAAACCCTCATTCGAGGACGAATGATTTTTAAGGGGGGAGGATGTAAAGACCCGTATCATTTTCTCGCTTTAAAATAATTCCCGAATGAGTCCCCCAGTTGTTTTTATTGTGGGAATCTTTGAAACAGACCTGAACTGAGTAAAAAGTACCCCGAGACTTAAAGAATATAATATTTCCAGAAAGTAGGTGTAATGCGACGCACTATGTGATCGCGCATCATGTATGCGGACCGCATAATGGTCGCATACCTAGGCAGAGTACTGGCCCATTTGAAGCCAACTATGTGGTCCAGTATGCGATCGCATAACGTGTATACGGACCGCACAATGGTCGCATATCTAGGCAGTGTGTTTCGAAATTTGGCCCATCTTGAGGGCTATTATGCGGTCGATTATGCGGATCGCATGTCAGGAATGCGATTGCATTCCTGACCGCATTCTTGTGTCGGGCTTCTATTTTTCTAATTTTAAGACCTGACCCCAGTCCATTAAAAACACCCCTCCCCTTCATTTATAACCATCTTTCTGGGATATTAGAGAGAGGAAAGAGTGGGTTCTAGAGAGATAAAGTTCCAACTTCATCAAATTGGTATTCCTTCATCACTCAAGCTTGGAACTAATCAAGTAGAACACAAATTTCTTCACTCTAAGAGGTAAGCTTCAACCCCATTAACCCTAAATTTCCAGATCTTGTTAAAATGAAACATGGTAGGATAGCTCATGAAGACGGGGTTAAGAACCTTGCATGCACGCACCCAATCTGCCGTAATCTAGTTAAGGAAAATAGGTTGGGGTAATCTTTCACTAAAGAAGGGTTATTTAATCCAAAAAGAACAGCTAGTGATTGATAGAAATCCCAAATGAGTTCGAGACATGGTCATGATTCCTAATTTTAAGTTTAAATGTGCCGCATTATGAATTAGGTTGAAGGTGCTAGAAGGCCCGGTGATTTGAGATAGAAATTAAGGAAAAATCCCGATTCGAGGTATGTATGGCTAAGTTTAACCTTCGTAGAATCCTCTTGTTGGGTCCGAGTATTTGGTATGTGTACCTTGTTTTGAAATATGTGAATTGATTGTTCAGACGTGTTGAGGCGTGAGATTCTATTCTCTGATTTTCCTGGTTAATTGTCATTCTACTGTGCTGTATGAAGTTGTGAAAGGTGTTTGATGTGTAATGAACGAAAGATTGGTAATGTGCTCAAATGTGGGAATGTGTAAAATAGTTTAAAGCCATGCGTGGAAAGTAATGAAAAAGAGTATTGTGAAACAATGTAACTGAATTGGGCGATTGTGGCAACACCGTGTTCATGAAATTACTACTTAATGAGAATTATGGTGCCTTGGGCCCAAATACATAAATTGTTGATAGGAACTTGTATTCCTTGAAGTGATGATTCTTGTGATGTAATTGGTTGTGGTTGCTGTTATGAAATATGATTGTCAGGTGGGATCTGGTTGTACGCCGCAACACAAAGCAATAAGCTTGATAAGGTGTGGGGCAATAAGGGTGGCCGAGGTAATAAGGGTGGCCGAGGTAACAAGGGTGGCCGATGTAATAAGGGTGGCTGAGGAAATAAGGACGGAATGTGATTGTTATCACCATCGAAATGAAAAATCGGAGAAACTCTTGAATATGGAAATGTTGAAAAGGGGAAAAGGAGAGATTGTGAAACTTGATGATTTGGTTGTTCTTTTCAACATGCATGGATTGATTGGTTCTATTACTGTTTCTTACTTGTGTATTGTTTGATTGTACTTGGGATGAAGTTTGTTCATACATACTAGTACTATTCCACATTACTAACGTCCCTTTTGCCAGGCACGCTACATTTTTTTATATAAATGTAGGTGGTTGTACAGCAGGTAATTCAGCTCACCGTCAGTAGTGCCTCCTCTCCTTTCCGTCAGCTGTTCTGGTGAGCCCCACTTACTCTCGAGGCCACTTGTGGCTCATGTCACCTTGATTTGAGTTTATGTTGTAGTGTAAGGTATAGCCGAGGCCTTGTTGCCGTCAAGTAGCATATAAATATTTTGTACTTATAGAGGCTCCGTAGACACAATGTGGGGAAAGTATATATGTATTTTGGGTAGTAAGCGTACGGTTTGGAATCGTGGTCCACGTTGTTAATGTTGTATGTATTTTGTAAGTATTTGGTATCACGTGTTAGAAATGATAAAAGGTAGAAGTGAATTCAAGTTTGAAATTTATGCTTAAGTTATACATGGCTATTTTACTTGAATGATGTATATGGAAATCACGGGGTAACACGTCGGATAGGAAAGGAAAATCAGGTTCGCTTGACTGGGGTCACCCATTTGAGTACCAGTCGCATCCCTCGATTTTGGGGTGTGACAATATGCCACCATTATTTTTCCACATGCAAATATAACCACCCTTATTTTACCACGTAGGCATCCCGAGATAATGCCACTGTAACGATCTAGGTGGTCATTTTGAATATTTTAGGCCAGTTTTCCTATTTATTGCCTCCTCTATGTTATATTATGGTTACGTGACTCATCGGGGTGTTTGGTTTTGGTTTCGGGTGAGTTTCGGAGTGAAATGGGACACTTAGTCCTAAAGATGGAAGTTTAAGTTTAAAGAGTTGACCGGCGTTTGACTTTTGTGTGGACGACTCCGAAATAGAGTTTTGAGGGTTTCGATGGCCCGGTGTAGAAATTTTGGACTTAGGAATATGTCGGGATATCGGTAGGTAGTTTCAGCTTGAATTGGCGAAATCTAGAAAGTTGAAGGTTTTGAACGTGGAGAAGTTTGACCGAGAGTTGACTTTATTGATATCGAGATCAAATTCCGATTTTGGAAGTTATAATAGGTCCGTTGTTATATTTATTACTTGTGTGCAAAATTTGTGGTAAATCAGAGTTGGTTTGGTATGAATCAGCATTAGTTTTGGAAGTTGAATGTTCATAGTTTCAATAGGTTTGGATTGGGTTGTGATTCATAGAATCGATGTTGTTTGATGTGATTTTAGGCGTAGGGTAGGTTTGTTATGTATTTTGGAACTTGTTGGTATATTCAGACGGGGGCCCAGAGTGTTAATTGGATCATTTTTTGGATTTTGGAAGATGGCTAAAGTGCTGAAGTTTGGTGTCATCGCACCTACAATGGGTTTGGCCGCATGTGCGGGCACACAAGTGCGAGATGTTTCATTGTAGAAGCGGGGAGGCTACCCAAGGACTGCAGGTACGGTCGAAGCTCCACAGAAGCGGGCTTGTAGAAGTGAACCATTTCCCGCAGAAGCTTGACTTCAAGAGCGACTTTATATCCGCAGAAGCGAAGGGAGCTGGGTTATTGTGGATCGGCTGACCAAGTCTGCGCACTTCATTCCTGTTGGTACTACTTATTCTACGGAGAGTTTAGCTGAGATTTATATCAGGGAGATTGTCCGATTGCATGGGGTTCCAGTTTCTATCATTTCCGACAGAGGCACTCAGTTCACATCTCAGTTTTGGAGAGCAGTACAGAGAGAGTTGGGTACTCAGGTGGATTTGAGCACATCGTTTCACCGTCAGACCGACGGGCAGTCAAAGCGTACCATTCAGATTTTTGAGGATATGTTGCGTGCTAGTGTGATTGACTTTGGTGGTTCATGGGACCAGTTTCTTCCACTAGCGGAGTTTTTGTATGATAACAACTATCAGTCGAGTATCCAGATGGCTCCGTATGAGGCTTTATATGGTAGGAGGTGCAGATCTCTGATTGGTAGGGTTTGAGCAGCGCGAGGCTAGGGTATTGGGCACAGACTTGGTTCAGGATGCATTGGGTAAGGCGAAGTTGATTCAGGAGCGACTTCGCACGGAAGAAGAGTTATGCGGACCGGAAGGTCCGAGATGTGTCTTTCATGGTTGAGGATAAGGTGTTGCTGAAGGTGTCGCCCATGATAGGTGTGATGAGATTCGGGAAGAGAGGGAAGCTGAGTCTCAGGTTCATTAGGCCATTTGAGGTGCTTTAGAGGGTCGGGGAGGTGGCTTATACGCTTGATATGCCTCCTAGTCTATCGAGAATTCATCCGGTATTCCATGTTTCGATGCTCTGGAGGTATGTTGGTAACCCGTCTCATGTTTTGGACTTCAGCACGGTTCAGCTCGAGGGTGATATGTAATATGAGGCAGAGCCAGTGGCTATTTTGGGTCGACAGGTCAGGAAGATGAGGTCTAAGGATATAGTTTCAGTGAAGGTTCAGTGGAGAGGGCAGCCGGTGGAGGATCCACCCGGGAGATCGAGCGGGAGATGCGGGACAGATATCCTCACTTATTCGAGACTCCAGGTATGTTTCTAGACCCATTCGAGGACGAAAATTTGTTTATGAGGTGGGGGATGTAATGACCCAGCCGGTCGTTCTGTGAGATTTACCCCATTTCCCCGATTTCTGCATTTGTCGTATATTGCTAGCTTGTTTTTGCTGTGTTGGGTCAGTTGGTTTGGGTTCGGAGTGGTCATGGTGAGAATTGAGGCATTTAGTCTCTTAAAGTAGCCTAATAGTTGAAAAAGTCAATTGAGAGTTGACTTATTGGTGAACGACCTCGGAATGCGAATTTTATGGCTCGAATAGCTTTGTTAGGTGATTTGGGACTTAGGAATGTGTTTGGAATGAAGTTTTGGTGTCCGATGTAGAATTAGACTTGAATTGGTCAAAGTTAGTTTTTGGCGATTTTCGGTCGACAGTGGAAAATAAGCTATCGGGGTCGGAATGGAATTCCAGAAGTTGGAGCAGGTTTGTAATGTCATTTTGGGTATGTGTGCAAAATTTCAGGTCAATCAGAGGTGTTTTGGTTGGTTTCGACGTAGTTGGCAAAATTTGGAAGTTCCAAAGTTCATACGCTTGAATTTAATGTGATTTTGGTGTTTTGCATTGTTTTTGGTGTTTCGAAGGCTCGACTAAGTTTGACTGATGCTATGAGATATGTTGGTATGTTTGGTTGAGGTCCCGAGGTCCTCGGGTGTGTTTCGGGTGGTTAACGGACCAACTCTTAGCTTGAAAACTGGGAAGATTTTTGCTGGTGTGAGGTTCTGGTTTCCTTCTACGCGATCGCGAGAGGATGTTTGCATTCGTATAGACCTAGCTGGGAATGGCAGGATTTTGTTCTATGCAATTGCGTGGATAGGATTGCGATCGCATAGGTTGGTCAGGTAAGGTAGTGCTATCGCGTGGGTGTTGGTGTGATCGCGTAGAGGATTCTGAGGCGCGTGTGAGGGGTGGAGAGTTGTTCTACGAGATCGCGTGTATTGGTCTGCGATCGCATTTAGTGGCTTCTCTGTGCATCGCGATCGCGTGTCGATAGTCGCGATTGCACTGAGGAAAATTTAATGGCTGGGCAGAATGTTTTAAAAGGCCATTTGTGCGAGAATAGTTCATTTTCCTCCATTGTTGAACGAGTTGGGAGCTCTTTTGAGAGGGTTTGAAGAGGAAATTGAAGGGAATCACTTGGAGGTAGGGTTTTAAACTTCATAACTCGTTTATATTTCGTTTTATAAGTAATTAAACCATAAAATTGTTGGAATTAAACCCAAATTTGGGGAAGAAGGGTGCATGGGTATTGGATTTTTTTTTTGAGGATTTGAGTGGGCAATTGTGGTCCGATTTTAGTGTTCTTGGTATGTATAGAATCGTGGGAGGATGAGAATTCTAGTGATGCAAATTTTATCAAATTCTCAGGTGTGGGATCGGGGCTCGGGTTGGGCCGAATTTCGAGATTCTTGTATAATTTGATAGTTTTCGATTGGGTTGTGTTCCTTTGGTATATATTGATGATGTTAAACTGGTTTTGGCTAGATTCGGAGCAATTGGGAGCCAAATTGAGGGGCAAGATCATAGTGGACTAGTATTGTGGCCCGCTAGAGGTAAGTAATGGTTATAAATCTTGTCCTGGGGGTATAAAACCCCAGACTACATATTTCTCACTGATTTTAGAATGGCGCACATGTCGGATGATGAGTATCTGGCGCGCACTGGTTTTTGGATTGGACTAGGTCCTCTCCGCGGAAACTAATGAGTTGCATGTTTTACTCAAACCTAATGTTAAATTATGTTCTAAAGATTTTTGAAATATTTGGGCTATAAGCTGTGTTTGGGGCCTCGTACCGATCTGTTTAGACCCCTTGGGGGATTTTTACTGTTGTTTTCCTCACTATTTGTTGATGATTTCACTCAGCCACATTGTGCTTACTGTTTTCCAAACTCATCCTGATTTACACTACTTTGAGATTTTTAAAAAAAAAGAAGATGTTTTGGGTCGAGTACCCTGTTTTACTGATTCGCCCGAGGGGCCTTTTGAGTGGTTCTGCTGAGTGAGGGCGAGGGCCTGATTGTGAGGATATGATACTCCACGAGGTGGCTTGATATTAGTGCTTGGGCTGAAGGAGCCCCTCTAGAGTCTGCACACACCCCTAGTGAGCGCACAGAGTGCTGAGTCACGAGTGATGAGTGATTGGGAGGCATGAGTGACTGTGAGGTGCTGAGCGACTGATTATGAGAGACTGCGAGGCATGCCCGAGGGGCTGATTATGATACATGTTTTTGCCCGAGGGGCTACTTATGATTTTACTACTTTCACTATGAACTTATGAAATATGTTTCGCCCGAGTGGCCTCTATATGATTCATTTCATTTTCATACTAAATCTTTCGGTTTGAAGTTGTTAAAAATATGCATTCTTCAAAGGACTTTTCTGAAGTTGGTTTTAAGGCATGATGATTCCATATATCTATGTTTACACTATTGGAAAGTTAGGATGTGTATATTGTGATTTGATGACATTGATTTTATGTGTTTCCTTGCCACTTAGACTTGATTTATTTTCATTACTACTGAGTTGGCGTACTCACATTACTCCGTGCACCACTGTGTGCAGATTCAGGTGCAGATACCGAGCATTAGCCATTTATTTCCGTACGGAGCCGGATTGTGGGATATAGAGGTAGTTGTTAGCATCTGCAGCATCTCTGTTTTCCCTTCTTGTTGTATCTAGCTATTTATTCGGAGGTTTTGTATTATAATATTATACCTTTGGCTTATTTTCCTTAGATGCTCATGACATGTTGGCTCCGGGTTTTGGGGTTGGTGGCACTGTATATTGGCCTACTTTATTTAGTAAACTCTGTATATTTTCTGAAATGCTTGGAATTTGATTGGGATTTGAAAGAAATTGTGAGCATGTGGTTATTGGCTAGCCTAGTTCCACGATAGGCGCCATCACGGCCGGTTTAGGATTTGGGGTCGTGACATGTTACTTCTGGGATAGTATTTTCTACAGATGTTTCGATTTGTGATAGTATTTTGGTCATGTTTCTACTGTGTAATGCTTCTATTTGTACTGATGTTACTTAATAATTTTGTTTTATTCTAGACCAAAGAAAAATAAAGAATGTTCCGCCTCATCAGTGCAGCATGCTTGTTACCCCTTCTGTGATATCTCATAATTATAATATCGTACATGACAACTGTAGGCCTCAAGTTAAATTTCTTCAAATCATTTATCATGTCATTTAAAATTGTTCATTCCCATACACAACTTTATCATCATCTCGAAGGCCTCGCAATCTGGCTTGACTTGGTGGCGAAGCATCAATGAATATATAAATTTTATAAACCAAATAACCATACTTATAGAATCTAACACAGGAATGTAGTATGGTATCAATTGTCTCCAACACTACAGGCCGACCAGCTTCTAATAACATCCTCTGAGCACTAACAAAAGTTTTCTCGAAAGGCGGATTTATTAACACCGTGCATCATAATGCTGAAGATCGTAGATGCGTTCTTCTACTTTATCTACCTTGCCCATTTCAATCCAAAGCAACATCTCGTAGTAAGCTAATCTTGGATGTGCAATCAGCATTTCCATCTATTATGAGCTCACGGCAAAAGTTAAACTTGTCTACCATGCGAAAATCAATAAGATACAGAAGAATGGAATCATAGCTCTTCTCTTCAACTCCGAAACCTTGTTCCTTCATTGATTCATCAAGTTGACAAGAAAGACGACTTTTTATTTGTTTTTCGTTTCTAAACTTCATTATTTTCCATGGATCTCTAATCCAAATTTAAAAATAGGCATATTCCTTAACTCTGATTAGGCATTAATAAGATAAATTCGTTAAGCAAAAAAAAAAAGGAAATAAAAGTTAAAATGAGATTCTTTTACACTTGTGTTTCGGGTTGAAGGATACGGCAATTGGTGAGCTCCTTTCCTTCCACAATTGAGATGGAGAGTTGATAAACGGCCAAAAATACATATTTTTCGGTGTACTTTCATATCATAACTTTTGTGGTTGCGGTAGGTTACATGAGTTTTTGTAGTGAATTACGCTCATTACGTGCATTCTTATGTGTAGGAGCAAGTTAGACGAAATGTGAGTAAAAGAAGTTGATTCGGGACCAAAAGACAAAAGAAAGACTTCGCTCGTTCACTCTTGCGTGCGCACAAGAGAGTGAACGAGCTAAACTAAAAAGGCTATTCTGAAGTGGGATTATATTATTTCGCTCAATACAAACCCTATCACATATAAATAGTCCTTAAACTCACTTTTGAAGGGGTGGAGACATTTTGGAGAGGGGATTCGACCCAAGGTGGCAAGAACACACTTGGAGCAAGGTGGAGAATTCTTCTTAGTGTTTTTCACTTTCTTCTTACTATTTTTCTTATTGGTTATGTATTCTAGTATGTAATATTGCATACTATTATGAATAGCTAATTTGTTTTCTAGGGTTTTGATGGAACCTTTTGTAGGATAAACTCTTGTGACATTTTTATATAATTGAGCCGTTGGATTTCTCTACTTGTTCAACTACGTGTTTATTGATGTTGATTGAATGGCCATCAATTGATTGTGCCTATTTATTGTGTATATTCCTCAAGATAGAGAGAGTACGCAGTTAGGTAGTTGTTGAACAACATCACTCCTAACGTATGTGAGAGATTAATACAGAGGTATTGAAGGCGGGATTAGAGATAACGAAACCTTGGTGTGATCATAGTGAGAGGTGAATTAGTGCTAGCTAGCGTAGTTCGAGAGAATGCGTCTAGTAAATTGTGGTAGTTGCTCAGAGAGAGCTACAACACCCAAAGTACTCACGATCGATAGAGAATAGTTAGGGACTTAGCTGGAAGGATTCCGACAATTGTGAAAATCATAACTCTAGACCTCCTTAATTTAGTATCCAACCCTTAATATCTTTAGTTATTAATTTACTATTTTAATTTTTTAGTTAATTAGTTAGACATAAGAATCTTAATTAAAACATAGAAATTACTCGAGCGTGCTTTCTTAGTGATATTGATTAGTTATAGCGAAACCTTACTTCTCTGTGGGTTTCCACTCCGAACTCTTGGACCGGATTATATTTGCAGCGACCGCTTATCCTTTTTAGGACTAGAGTTGGGCATGATCAAATTTTGGTGCCATTGTCGGGGACTAACGATTTAGTTGTAGATGTACCTATTGCTACGTTTCAAGTTTGAACTTTTATTTTTAATTTTTTTTTCATTTGATATTTTATTTTATTTTTTAGTTTTATTTGTTAATTTGAGAAGCATGGAATAATGGAATTATGACAGTTTTGATGTTGGTAATTCTACTTTTGATCCTCCTTATGCATATTGTGGAGGAAACCACCAATGGCAAAATTATTAAAATATTCCCAAAAGCGAATTATGTGCACCAACTCAATTTATATGTGGAATGTGTATGATATGTGTGGTGGTCAAGATGGTCACTTTCATGGTTGTGCATATATTTCTTATCCTCTCTCAAACCCTTATTATGATAGTTCTACTTTTTCTTGTGAGGTTAATAGGAACAAAGAACACGGAAAAGCTGACCTGAAGGAGATCAAAGATATGTTAAAGTACCTCATGGAATGAAGTAATGAGAAATAACTGCAACAAAGGCTAGGGGATACTAACCAACGACAATGAGATACTATCCAAAGGCAAGAGGCAACTATTCTCAACCTGGAGGCATAAGTGAGGCAATTGGTTGAGGTTTTACATGCTCAACAAGATAATATTATGAATAGTAGCCAGGAGCAATATGCATTAGAGACAGAAATTGAGGTGCCAATAGAAGGGTACACAGTAGAACACCAACAATCTATCAAACTAGAATTAGAGGATGCCGATATTGTAGAAGAGATACTAGAGTCAACCAAGGACATTGATCATACATATTTAGTTGGCTCTAGTGTGATTGGTGTTGAGGGTGTCTGTCACAACCCCAAATACCCAGTCGTGATGGCGCCTATTGTGAAATCAGGCAAGCCACACATTTCATCGCTACAAGTTGTTTTAAAAAAAATCACTATAGTTACAGCAGGAGTCTCATTTTTATAAAAGAATTTAATGGTTTAACATCACTTATAACATAAATAAAAGAAAACCTGAACCCAGATCTAGTATCACCGAGTCATGAGCTACTACATCAAAATATCAAAATACAGAGCCGACACAAAGTTGTCTGAAATAAGTAAATATGACAGGTGGATAGATAAGGAGATAATTGAGGTTGCGATCGCCAACTGCTACCTCGATGCCTACCAAGGAACTCTGACCGCAGCCCAGCAACCACTACCGGGTCCCGCTGTACCTAGATCTACGCACAAGGTGCAGGAGGTAACGTGAGTACACCAACTCAGAAGTAACGAACCCAAACTACCGGCTGAGAGGTAGTGACGGACTAAACCTCAATAATTGTAATGAAAACAGTACACATAATTTAGGCATGTTCACAGTTCTAACAGATAATAAAAACAGAAATATGACCGATATGATAAGTAACTCATGTATAACTCAGTATACTCTACATGCCAATATGTCAACTCCATGAAATGCACATGGTGCTCACAATTTCTCACATATTAGTCCACTCAGTACTGTATATGGCTCTCAGGGCCCAGGAAACATCCATCCCAGAATAAACATAAGCGCAGGTGACCGTAGTCACTCAGTACTGAGGAAAAAAGGCCGATCTAGCCCCACGGAGAAGATCCATCTCCGGAACACAACACTCGGACAAGATCCATGTCCAGGGACGATCCATCCCTCACGTATCATCATCTTCAGACAATATCCATGCCCAGGGAAGATCCATCCCTCAATATCAATGCGCTCACTAATGGTGTAAAGACTCAGGAGGGGCTCCTATTAGCCCAAGCGCTATATCAAGCCAACAAAGGCATGATCAGAGTATCATTGCGGTGTGCAATCCAATCCCATAACTGTCTCAATAAAAGGCTCTCAGCCTCACTCAGTCATTACTTTCCAGTCTCGCTCACATGGGCTCACAGATGCATGAACTAGCTCGAAACAATGATACATATATAAAATTAACAATTACTGATAATGAGGCATGAAATGATATGCTATGACAGGACTGAGTATACAAAATCAAATAAACACATAAGGAGACAGCAATATACGACCACTCGGGTCTCAGCATTTTCGGTGTGAAGTCCTAGCATTTGACTTAGTATGATTTCAAGCATGTTGACATTAACCACATCAATAAAAGTGCGGATATCAATCCAAAATAACTAATAGACTGTGCCATGGGATGGACCAAGCAACAATTCACTCGGTGCACGCCCGCACGCCCGTCACTTGGCATGTGCGTCACCTTAATTATAGTCATATATCATATAGTTCGGGGTTTCGAACCCTCATAACCAAGTTTGGAAACGTTACTTACCTCAAAACCGGCTAAAATCCTAGCCCACAATGACTTTGCCTCTATACTCAGCCTCCGATTGTTCCAAATCTAGCCAAAAATTAGATTTTATATCATTATTATATGCCAAGGAACGAAGCCCATTCAAAAATTATCAAAATTAAGCACAAATTCCGAAATTGGTCAAACCCGACCCCTGGGCCCACGTCTCAGAATTCGATAAAATTACATCACAAGAATCCTTATCCTCCCACGAATACATACATACCAAGAACATCAAAATCGGACCTCAAATGGCCCTTCAAATCCCCACTCAAAGGTCTCCAAAACATAAGCCCTAATTCTCCAATTATAGGGTTCAAATCTCACAAATTTTAGGTATAATTAGCTAGAAATCAACATAGAATCAAGTATTGAGTTCAAAAATCTTAACTCCAAGTGATTTCCTTCGATTCCCTCTTTAATCCCTCTCAAAAAAAGCTTCAAATCCGTCCAAAAATGGTGAGAAATAGGCTAAAAATCGCGAAGATGGCTTTTTATACTTTCTGCCCAGGTGCTCTTTTCTTCAGTGCGTTCGCGTCCCACTCCACGCGTTCGCACAGCACAATCCACAATTAGCCTACGCGTTCGTGCCCTACCTCACGTATTCGCACATATCACCCATTCAGCCCCTTCACGCGCCTCAGCCTCTACTCGTTCGCAGACCTCCACCACGCGTTCGCACTGCACACAGGCCATCCCCTCACGCGATCACGACCACCCAAATGCGATCGCATAGAAATAAATTTATGCTGCCCCAGATAAGCCTATGTAATCGCATCCTTACCCACGTGATCGCATAGAAGAACACCAGAACTGAACACCAGCCTAAAATCTGCAATCTTTCCAAGTCCGAAATAATCCGTTAACCACTCGAAACTCACCGAGGCCCTCGGGACCTCAACCAAACATGTCAACACATCCCATAACCTTATTCAAACTTAGTCGATCCTTTGAAACCCTCGAAACAACGCCAAAGCACCGAATCCACCTTGGATCAAGCCTAAGAACTTAGAAACTTCTAAATTTTTACCAAAGATGCCGAAACCACCCAAAACACGTCCGAATGACCTAAAAATTCGCACACACATCCAAAATGAAGCTACGAACCTGTTCCAACTTTCAAAATTTCATTCCGACTCTGATAGCTAATTTTCCACTGCCGACCGGAAATTGCCAAACACTCAATTTCTCCAATTCTAGCCTAATTCTACTCCGGACCTCTAAACCACATTCCGAAGACACTCTAAGTCCCAAATCACATAACGAAGCTATCCAAGCCCTAAAATCCGCATTCCGAGGTTGCTTACCTTATAGTCAACTTCCAGTTGACTTTTCCAACCATAAGGCCAACTTAAGAGACTAAGTGTCTGATTTCTCACCATGACCACTCCGGACCGAACCAACCGACCTAACACATCGTAAATAGGCTAAGCAATACATGAAAAAGAAGAAATAGGGAAAATGGGGAAAATCTCACAGAACGACCGGCTGGGTCGTTACAGTGTCGAAAATATTGAAGTTCATGTATTTGAGCGTGTTGGACGTCATTCCAAACACTTCTCTACCTTGTGTTCTAATGATGAATAAAAATTGATCCTTATGAGAATAAAAAGGAGTCAAGGGAAGAGGTAGATGAGCCTTATATTTTGAAATTTTCAAGGCCGTCTATACAAGGTGACACTCCTCGATCGAGAGCCAAAAAACGCATGAGAATTTATTTAATTTTTGGTTCACAATAATTCGTACTTCCCCAAGAGAATAATCATAAGAATGAAGAAAAACTTGGGATTCAATTCATAAGCTTGAGGTGGAGGAAAAAAGTGATCTGCGTCATGCTGCGACGTTAAATCGGGCGCTTGTTGGGAGGCAACCCAACTATACTGTTTTCTTTTATGTTTAGTTTTTTCAAATTATTATATTTGGTGTTATTTTTGTAGTATCATTTTTTTAATTTTTTAGGAGAACGAGGATCAAAGACTTTGGAAAGAAGAAAAAGAAAGCAAGATGGTTGGAACTAAGTGAGGGGTGCCCGCATAAAAGACCAATTCCTGGGAGAAGTCTGAGTACCCCATGAGTTGCTAATGTTCTACCAGGAAGTTTCTTATACCCTCCTGTTATTTATGGTATGCATTAGGGATAATGAAAATTTTTAAGTGTGGATTGAGAAAAGACTGTCTGGATTATTTCTTGTGCTATGTTTATGTATGTTAAAAAAAATAGATAGAAATAATCCGCCTTGATTTTTCTTACGGTCACGGTTCTTTTTCAAGGGTGACTCTTTGAACCGGGTAGTAAATGTTTTTGTAGGTAGAATTTTCATAAAAGTTTTGGACTTTTCCCGACGATGGACTTCTTTGACATTTTTCTTGAGGGATTAAAGTCTAAAAAAAATGCAAAAAGATTGTCCTTTTTCTTTCTTCTATAGAACTAATAATGGAATGGAAGAACTTGAGTATCAATACTTTTTGACATGTTTTATGCCGGTACTTATAGTTGTAACATTTGAGCTGATCATCTTTTTCGTGTTCTATGTGGCCACATGCCTTGAGAATATATGTGACTTTATTTTAACGCTTAAGTTCGTTTGTTGACTCTTATGATTACTTTCCTTGTGTTGAATTAATAGGATGGTTGTGCTTAGTTGTTTAACAAGAGTGTCGGGTCTGAGTCGTCCGGAGTGAATCATGTGCATAATGTGATGTGAGGTCTTGATTATATTATGTGCTATCATGTGTTAGTCTAGAACTTTCCCGTGTATTATTCAAAGTGAAATAAGAAATCTATGTGAGTTAGGAGATGATGTAGGCATATCTTTGATTGTCCAGTGAGCTAGTATGACACCATAAATAAAATTATCCTTAGATAGCCCATTTGAGCCTATAAATCTTTTCTTTGGCACCCACATTAAAAGTCGATTCCATTTTTCTTTTTCTTTTTTTTTTGTTCTTAATTAGATATTTTTAACTTTTACCTCTGAAAGCACTTACATCGCTAGAAGAGTAAGGCGAGAGTTGGGATAGTTTTTGAGTGAAACCAGAGAAAGGCCAAAAGGTGCAAGTATATTTTGAAAGATCATTAGTCGGGAAACCCATGTTTGGAGAGTGATGCAAAGAAAAAATCGAAGAAAGTACAAAAAAAAAAATAGAAAATACACCTCATATTCCTCTTATCCGAACTAGTGAATGCATATTTTTGTTTAAAGAAGAAGGGTAAAAGTTTATATGATTTTGTGGCATTGCTTGAATTTTTCATAAAGAGTGTGTATTGGAAAGTTAAGTGTAGTGTAGTAAAGTGCTTAAGATAATTAGTCACTCTACCCAAATATATCCTACCCATCACTTAGCCTACATTATAACCTGTAAAGACCTAATTGATCCTAGACTTCGCAAGCTTAGATTAGTAGAGACATACACTACAGGCAAGCCTATGGTACGACCTTGGGATGAACATGAATTTATTTGTGAGAGTGATTGAACTCTTTCGATTTGTAAGTCCTTAAATTATAATTAAATGCATCTTCAAGTGTGTGGACTAATTTCTCTCTTTGATTTGGTGAGAGCACATGATTTACAAAGGGTTGGTAAAGTTCAGGTATTTTGGAGTTGACACAAGAAGTGAGTCATAGTAAGGAATGTATTTTAGTCATCTCTTGAGGTTAGGATGTTAGATGAAGTCGCACAAATATTTTATAGTTCTTATGTTGAGTTTTAAGTATTGGTATAAGCCGTTGTCATTGGTATGATGCTTGAGTATATTTTGAAAATGTGTTTGTTGTCATTGTGCTTAATTTTGAAAGTTTCTCGAGAACGAGCAACATTTTAAGTGTGGGGTGTCGATAAACGACCAAAAATACATATTTTTTGGTGTACTTTCATATCATAACTTGTGTGGTTACGGTAGGTTATATGATTTTTTATAGTGAATTATGCTCATTACGTGCATTCTTATGTGTAGGAGCAAGTTGGACAAAATATAAGCAAAAGAAATCGATTCGGGACCAAAAGATAAAAGGACTTTGCTCGTTCACTCTCCCTTGCACACGAGAGAGTGATCGATCTAGCTGAGGAAAAGCTTGAGAAAAAAATAGCGGATTATGACAAAAAGGCATGGAGTGCACGAGAGACCTAGAAGGAAAGAAAAAGAGAAGAACTTCGCTCGTTCACTCTCGCGTGCGCACGAGAGAGTGAACGAGCTAACCTGAAAAGGCTATTTCGAAGTGGGCTTATATTATTCCGCCCCATGCAAACTCTATCACATATATATAGTCCTTAAACTCACTTTTGAAGGGATGGAGACGTTTTTATAGAGGGGATTAGACCCAAGGAGGCAAGAACACGCTAGGAGCAAGGCGGAGAATTCTTCTACGAGTTTTTCACTTTCTTCTTCCTATTTTTCTTATTGGTTATGTATTCTAGTATGTAATTTTGCATACTATTATGAATAGCTAATTTTTTATCTCGGGTTTTGATGAAACCTTTTGTAGGATAACTCTTGTGACATTTTTATATAATTGAGCTGTTGGATTTCTCTACTTGTTCAACTATGTGTTTATTGATGATGATTTAATGCCCATCAATTGATTGTACCTATTTAGTATGTATATTGCTCGAGCGAGAGAGTACACATTTAGGTAGTTGTTGAACAACATCACTCCTAACGTATGTGAGAGATCAATACAGAGGGTTTAAAGGCGGTATTAGAATTAACGAAACCTTGGTGCTATCGTAGTGAGCGGTGAATTAGTGCCAGCTAGCGTAGTTCAAGATAATACGTCTAGTAAATTATGGTAGTTGCTCGAGAGAGAGCTATGACACCCAAAGTACTCACGATCGGTAGAGAATAGTTAGACAAAATTATAGAAGACGTAGTGGGCGATTCCGACAATTGTGAAAATAATAACTCTAGACTTCCTTAATTTAGTCTACAACTCTTAATATATTTAGTTATTAATTTACTATTTTAATTTGTTAGTTAATTAGTTAGGCATAAGAATGTTAATAATTAAAACGTAGAAACTATTCGAGCTTGCTTTCTTAGTGATATTGAACATTTATAGTGAAACCTTAGTTCTTTGAAGGATTCGACTCCGGACTCTTGGACTGGATTATTTTTGCAGCGACCGCTTATCTTTTTTAGAAATAGATTTGGGGGTGATCAAGTGTTCACGTAGATTCTACGCCTGATGTAACTAAGAAAACAATTGTCCTACTTGGAATGATAATTTTTGTGCCAAAGAATTTATCCAATATGATTTAACGTATAGCATTGGATGGTTTAACCAATTGGAATTCAAATATGTGACCTATAAACTTGCTACTGGAATTTAACTTATATACAATGATATGGTATGAACTTTTTAATTTAATTTATATTTTAGTAGATCACCTACCTTATTTTCTAGGTAATTAATTTGACTTAAGACCCTATTGCATAAATTTTAATAAGTATAAACTTAGATATACAAGATTTGAAATACAAAATCTAGAAAACTAAATCAAAATCTAAAACTTAATTTTTTTTAATTATTTTCTTGAATCCACTATTAATACTTCGGATTGGTATATTCTTTTCAATACAACAAAAGTGGTATTTAGCTACAAAAGTATTAGCTACGATACAAAATTCGTCATCGCTTATTACACTCTAATTTACTGCACTTTAATTTACTTTGAGCTTTAATCGCTAGTGTTTTGTACTAATTGTGTGTTTTATGCCTTGTAGGAGTGATTCCGAGCTATATAGATGTTATAGAATGAATTCAAGTGATTTGAAACTTTGATGTCTGAGTAAAATCCCAAGGAATTAAGGCGAGATCGTGTTCAGGGGTCAAATTTGATAGTTAAGAACAAACAAAGACTTGAGTAGGTATATTGTACACTTTCTAGTAAAATAGACTTAACGCATTGCTCCGAACTCCATTTGGAATATATAATATATGGTTGGAAAGATAACTCAAAGGGATACAACTTTCCTGTTTTAGGTTTTTCCAAATTCCAAACATAATAGGGTGAAAGATTCGTTCAAAACCTAGACCACAGACCTGGACGCGGACTGAGGCAGTACACTGGGAAAATATCGCGCCTGGACCGCGACCGCGATCATCCAGTGTTGTGTTTTGAAATGAGGAAATATCTCTTGAATTTGTTATTCCTTGAGAATAGTGATTACTTTGGTTGTGACGCTTAGGCTCTATTTTTTACTCTTGTATAAGCACCTTAAATTGTATGATTTTAAATTTTCTTAACTGCTTTGACTAGAGTGTCTTGATGAATCCAATCCTGAGTGATTTAAGTGCCATGTGTGTGTGAGGTTTCGGTGTTATTCTGTGCATTGCATTTGATGCCCTAGAACTTTCCCCGTGTGTTTTCAAAGCGAAATAGTAGTTTTGTTCAGTCTTGGAAGTGATATAGGTGTTTCTTTGTTGAGCCAGATATGTATATTTTACCCGCCTAATTGTTATGTATCGTAGTTAACCCCTTTGAGCCTGAATCTTGTTTCTTTGGCAACCACATTACAAGCCTTACCCATTTGTTTGAATTAACCATCTATTTGAACCTTCTAATCTCTCATGAGCACTTGAATTTTTATGAACTGTGTAAAAGTTAAAGTGTGGGGTAGTTGGTTTGTCTTTTGAGTGGAACTAATTAAATAAGGAGAAAGGTTCACTGTTTTGTATAATTAAGAGCCACTTAAATAAAATTTAAAAACAAATAGTTGTATTGTTGTTAAAAAAATAAAAATAAAGCTCCTTGCTAAGTGGTGATTCTTGATGTAAGCGTGCTTAAAAAAGTATGGAGTTAATATACATTGATGTGAAGTCGGAGTTTGGTTTGACATAAGTATGGGGTTTGAAAGTGCTTAGGGCGGTGTAGTCACTCTTATATCTAAATATATCATACCCGTCCCGCATACTACATTACAACCAAATAAACACCTACTTGATCCTAGACAGAATAAGCTCGATTAGTAGAGTAGTACACTACGGCAAGCCTATGGTGCATCTTTTGTGGCATATGAATGTTTTTTCTGAGAGTGAGTGAATTCTTTTTATCTTGAGTTTCTAAGTGTTCTTAAATTTTATTGTGTGGAGCTACTCTCTTTTGTTGTGTGAGGACACTTGATTCATGAAGGAAAGGTAGTGTCAATGACCTCTATGTTAGAGTAAGTGGGTGAGTTGTGAATAATGCGTGGTACTTGTAAGTCAAATCTTGAGGTGAATCTTAGTCTATTTTAAATATTCTTCGTGTGATGAGTTAGGAGAATTGTTTAAAAAGGCCGTGTATATATAAAGTGTAGTTTTATTGCTCGAGGACGAGCAATGATTTAAGTGTGAAGTGTTGATGATAGGCTATAATTGTGTATTTTAGTCGCTTATTACACTCTAATTTACTGCACTTTAACTGAGTTTCAGCTCTAATTGCTAGTGTTTTGTACTAATTGTGCGTTTTTTGCCTTGTAGGAGTGATTCCGAGCTATATAGATGTTATGAAATGAATTCAAGTGATTTGGAGCTTTTAAGTCTATGTAAAACCCAAGGAATTAAGTCGGGATCGTGTTCAGGGGTCAAATTTTATAGTTAAGAACAAATGACGACTCGAGTAGGCATATTGTACACTGTCTAGTAAAATAGATATAACTCTTTGCTCCAAACTCCATTTGGGTTATATAAAATATAGTTGGAAAGATAACTCAAAGGATACATCTTTCATGTTTTAAATTTTTCTAAATTCCAAACGTAACAGGGTGAAAATACCGCGCTGAGGTAGTGCACTGGGAAAATACCGCGCCCGGACCGCCACCGCGATCGTCTAGACCTAAGAAATTATCCTTTTCATGTAGGATAAGGTATAATTATTTGGTCCCGACCCTACTTGGTATATATACATGGAAAAATGATATTTTGAGGACTAGGGACAAACGTTTGACACAGATTCGACCTAAGGAGGCAGAGACACAATAGGAGCAAGACGGGGAATTCTTCTACGAGTTTTTCCTTCCTCTTCCTATTTTTTATTGTGGGTTATGACTTTTAGGTATCTATATCTATAAGTTAGGAATTGTTCGAGCTTGTATTCTTGGTGATAGTGAACAACTGTAGCTAAGCCTTAGTTCTCTGTGGGATTCCAATTCGGATGGCAATTCTAACTCATAAGCAACCTATCCAATTCGTCGGAGAATTTTGTACGGACCGATATATCGTGGACTCAACTTACCCTTATTCCAAAATGCATAACACCCTTCATCGGTGAGATCCTCAGGAAAACCCAATCACCAACCTCGAACTCCAAATCATGACGTCGGACATCAGAATAAGACTTTTGGTGATTCACTAAGCCATTGAGAAGGTGAAACTGATACAAGAGCGGCTAAGGATGGTACAAAGTAGGAAAAGTCTTATTCTTTTTTCCGACGTCGTGATTTGTAGTTCGAGGATAGTGATTGGGTTTTTCTGAGGATCTCGCCGATGAAGGGTGTTATGCATTTTGGGAAGAAGGGTAAGCTGAGTCCACAATATATCGGTCCGTACAAAATTCTCCGACGAATTGGATAGGTTGCTTATGAGTTAGAATTGCCATCCGAATTGGAATTTGTCCACCCGGTATTCCATGTATCTATGTTAAGGAAATGTATTGGAGACCCTTCTCGAGTCGCATTCGGTCCCCTGGATCTCTCCCAACTATCATACCAGAAAACTACTAAATCTAGTAACCGATATGATGCCAACTTTACTGCCTCTGTATCTATAGCATTCATAACTCGTAGTGTACGATGAACCTGGTCAATAAAAGTCTGTGGGTCCTCCTTGGGGTCTGATCCGGTAAACACTGGAGGATCTAGATTAATAAAATCACGAACTCTCGTACTATCCGGTTTATCAACAACACTGGTATTCTGCCTCAGAGCCTGAGCAGCTACCAAGCTAGTCAACAACTGCACCGCACTCCGCATATCCTGCTCTGTAGGGCCAGGCGGAGGAACTGGTGGTGCTGGGTTCCTCCTAATATCCTCTAGATGAGACGGAGTAGATGAGGTCATCCAAAGATCCCATTAAAAGGCTTATCTCCTGCAATATATCCCTCATTATATTTCACAAATAACCAGACCTAAACCTCTGCAAACTTCCTCCCAAAAGTTAACCACAAACCCTAATTGATTTTCCCTCTCTTTCAAGTTCAAATTGGGGGTACACCCTAGAGTTTGAAGAACCAAGATAAGGGCTGGGTTATCCAGCAAGTAATTTGAGTTTAATTCTCTCTTTCATCCATTTTTTGTGCTGTAAATTCATGGTAATTCGTTTTATACTTGTAAGAACTCACGGGACGGTGATCGGAAGCCGTGAGTTCGAGTTATTGACTTGTAGCAGACTGTTTTGTGGACTGTTTTGTGTTGCTGTTGGGCTGTCTGTTTTACTACTGTATTGTGGAGTTTTTGAGGAGGAAGGGTGTGGAGAAACACCATATATATGTAGGGTTGTGTTCTGGTCGTTCGTCATAACATTTCCGGGTCGTTTTACACAACTACGGTGGTCGTTTTATGTATGAAGTTATTAGGTTGTGTGTGGACTATTTTGGGAGGCTCAATTTGATTATTATTGATGTTGTTTGGGCTGTTTGGTGATTTTTTTTACTTGTGTGAAGTCATATATATAAGGGAGTTTCTGTCCGTTTCATCGTAAAATAGGTTGTGGTCGATACACAATAGTTATGACGCTTAAATGATAACGATAGTGTCGTTTCTCTTATTGTAGAATAAGGAGTCGTGACTTTATCATAGCTTGATATTGGGGCAGTATATACAAGTTATGTGAGGCTATTAATTTCCTTCTTTGCACGACTCCGATTGTACATAATGCAATGAACGAGCTTCCAAAGATACTCTACTCTTAGAAACTAGCAGTACTTGCATTGTTTCCCTTCTTATGGAAAAATTGATGTTGAGGTTTCTCCTCTTATTCTTATGTTATCAATTTTGTTGGTACTTCCTGATTCTTATAATATTCTTGATGAAGAGTTAATCCTAATAATGTGTACGAGGAATATCGACCTTACGTCAGTCTGAAATGTTCAGAACACGATTCCATTGAGTCCTACATGCATTAGATATATGTATCTATTTTACTCTACCGAGACGCACTATAGTCAGTCGGGTATGGCACTTATTGTGCAACCACTGATCAGTTGGGTTTACCGAGTCCTCTTTGAGGCCGGGCATGATATGATGATGATGATGCCCATAGAGATGGATGTTGATACGATGATGATGATGCCCACAAAGACGGATGTTTTTAAAAGATTATGTATATATATGTATCATGAATTTCATGTTATTGTCTCTTAGCAGCACTCAGATGTTACAAGTTGTATCTGCTCTACCTCTCTTTACATTATTGTTCATATTTATATTGACCTGCCTTACATACTCAGTACATTATTCGTACTGACGTCCTTTTTATTTGTGGACGCTGCATGTCGTGTTTCAGGTCCTGATAGACAAGTAGATGCATTCCCCCACCACAGTAGGCTTTCCAGTTCAGCGGTTATAGGCGAGATCCCTTCTTCGGACTTGCCGTGGTCTTGGTATGCATTTTTGGTATAGATATTATGGGTATGTCGGGGCCCTGTTCCGACTATGTTGCATTACTTATGTTCCTTTAGAGGCTCATAGACAGGTGTCGGCTTATGTATTTCTTGGTATGCCTTGTCGGATGATTTTTGTTGTATAGTCTTTCATGGAAGTGTGGTAGCTCCTAACTTATATGTAGTTTCTTGGCAGTCTTGTTATCCCATGTTATCCATGTTCATTCCATTATCTATCATTGTTTGGTGCTCATAATCCATATCTACCACCTATATTGATCTCGTCGGACCTTAAAGATAATAAGAAGATTAGATAAAATGTATGTTGGAAGTACCAACAACATTGATAACATAAGAATAAGAGGAGCAACCTCAACATCAATTGTTCTATAAGAAGGGAAACAATGCAAATACTGCTAACTTCTAAGAGTAGAGTATTTTTGGAAGCTCGTTCATTGCATTATGTACAATCGGAGTCGTGAAAAAGAAGGAAAGGGATAGCCTCACATACCTTGTATATACTTCCCCAATCTCAAGCTATGCAATTTTCACGACTCCTTAGTCTATAATAAGAGAAACGACACTATCGTTATCATTTAAGCGTCATAACTATTGTGTATCGGTCACAACCTATTTTACGATGAAACGGACAACATATCCCTTATATATATGAATTAACACAAGTTAAAACAATCACCAAACAGCCCAAACAACATTAATAATAATAAAATTGAGCCTCCCAAAACAGTCCACACACAACCTAATAACTTCATACATAAGACGACCACCATAGTCGTGTCAAACGACCCGGAAATATTACGACGAACGACAAGACCAAAACCCTACATCTATATGGTGTTTCTCCACACCCTTCCTCCTCCAAAACTCCACAATACAGTAGTAAAACACAAAGCCCAACAGCAACACAAAACAGTCCGCAAAACAGTCTGCTACAAGTGAATAACTCGAACTCACGGCTTCCGATCACCGTCCCATGAGCTCTTACAAGTATAAAACGAATTTCCATGAATTTAAAGCACAAAAAATGGATTAAAGAGAGCAGTAAACTCACCTTACTTGTTGGATAACTCAGCCCTTATCTTGGTTCTTCAAACTCTAGGGTTTACCCCCAATTTGAACTTGAAAGAGAGGGAAAATAAATTAGGGTTTGTGGATAACTTTTGGGATGAAGTTTTCAGGGGTTTAGGTCTGGTTATTTGTGAAATATAATGAGGGATATATTGCAGGAGATAATCCTTTTAATGGGCTCTTTGGATGACCCGAAATTGCCTCTTTTTGGACTATCATTTAACCAAGTAGGTGACCCACCTACTTGTCACCTAGCAGCTTGGGCAATCTTGCAGAAATATCTATATCTCTCTACTCCAATGTCGTATTGATAAGCGGTTTAATGCGTTGGAAACTAGACTCATAGATCTTCAATTTGGTGGGAAGGTGAATGCTTATGCATCAAGACAATTGAATAAGCATGAAAAGAATTACCCGACCCATGATTTGGAATTGGCTGCAGTAATATATACTTTGAAGATTTGGCGGCACTACTTATACGGCATCCATGTTGACATCTAAACAGATCACAAGAGTTTACAATACATATTCAAGCAGAAGGAGTTGAATTTGAGGCAGCGTAGGTGGCTTGAATTACTAAAAGATTACGATGTCGAAATATTGTACCATCCCGGTAAAGCCAATGTTATGGCAGACACTCTCAGTCGTAATTCAATGGGAAGCTTAGTACACATTGAGGCAAGTAGACAAGGCTTGACTAATGAGCTTCATCAGCTAGCGAATATGAGAATAGATTGTTAGACTCTGATGAAGGAGGGGTTACTGTACAGAATACATTAGAATCATCTTTGGTAGCCGAGGTAAAAACATGGCAATATGAAGACCCTACCTTAGTACGATTAAGAGAGAGCATTCAACAGTGTAAAATTACGGCTTCTGAGTCGGAGAAGATGGAGCACTGGGATACCAGGGCTGGTTATTGTGCCTGATGTGGCAGGGTTGAGAGAGAAGATTATGATTGAGATTCATCAATCTCGATATTCCATTCATCCCGGCTCGACAAAGATGTATCATGATGTTAAGGAGCAGTATTGGTGGGATAACATGAAGAAGTCTATTGCAGAATTTGTAGCCCAGTGTCCTAAATGTCAACAAGTAAACCGGCTTATATTTTCAACGACCGCAGTCCTTTTTTTAAGGCACAGTTGGCGTGATCAGTATATATGCTCCCCTTTTTCAAAATGATAAGTTTAAAATAGGACATAAGGTAAGTCATATACTTTTAAGCACTAACTAAGCAGAACATATACATTTAATTCCCCAACCCTAGTCTAAGTCCTATAGATCTACCTTAGGTAGAGTCCAAGAGGTGCCTAACACCTTTTCTTTAGAAGAACAAGAACCCTTATTCCAATCTCACTCATTAGCAGACTAATAAGATAACAATAATTGAATAGGTACTCTAGTATACCTTATTAGGTGGCGACTCTATTTCATCATCTACAGGAAAACCATTACTTCAATCATGTTTTGGCCTGTGCAAAATGGGATGCAACAATGAGCGATGAGTTATGTCGTGTGGTTATACCTTGTGGATGTATTCATGATTTGTTGCAGCTGGCTGGAGTCGAAAAAATATGTATATGCGAGAATAGGGTCTTAGGAGGAGGCCCGAGTGTTGAGAGTGGGATCTAAGGTTTGTTTACTAAGGTTGAACAAAGGATCTTCGATTATGTAGTGTTGACAGGATTATATGGATTGGGGTGATGTGATATCACCCGTGTGTATATGTATGGAAAGCTTAAGCAGAGTTTGGATGACTTTGGAACGACTTTTGGCATGTTTGAGGACGGACATTTTTTAAGAGGGGAAAAATGTAACGATCCGACCGGTCGTTTTGAGCTTTAGCATCCCACTATTGATTTGGAAGAATGATTCTCATTTAAGAAGCTTTACGTTGGAAGAGTTTACCAAGTTTGATGTTTTGCGTATTTGATATCAGATCAGAGATTTGATGGTTCCGTTAGTTCCGGATGGTGATTTTGGACTTATGTGTATGCCCGGAATTCGATTCAGAGGTTCCTAGGTTGATTTGGCACTTTTTGGCGAAAGTTGACAATTTAAAGGTAGATTTTCCTAAGTTTGACCATGGTTTGACTTATTTGCTATCGGGTTTGGATTTTGGTTTCAGGACTTGGAAAAGGCATGTTTTGTTATTTGAAACTTTTCTACAAAACTTGGTGTCATTCTGAGTTGGTTTGATAGGAATCGGACGCATGGTTGTGATTCTAGCAATTCCTGAAGTTCATTGTGATTTTGATGTGTTTTGGTGTCCGATTCATGATTACAAATGTTATCTTAGTATTTTGATCACATGAGCAAGTTCATATAATGTTTATGCACCTATGTGGATGTTTGGTGTGGAGCCTCGGGAGCTCGGCTGAGTTTCAGACGCGTTCGGGAGAGTTTTGTGCAAGATTATTTTTTAGCTAGTGTGTTGTCCTCGCTAGAAGAAAAATGACTTTCTGTTGGTGACAAAAAAAAAATGAAAAAATTGTCACAATAGACTTTTCGTGGCAAACTTAGGAACATTAAGAATAGTTCTATAGCAGACAGTTATTCGCGAAGACCACTGAAAATTGCTACGCAATTTACTTTTTGTTGAAGAACACTATTTGCAGAAACCAAATTTATTAGGAAGGAGATGAAGAAGAAACCCTACTGTTGGAGACCTTCTCTAGGAATGCAACATTTGTTCAAAGCTGATAATTTAAGTATAATTTTCAGTAAAATATTACTTTCTATGGTGACTAGGAGTTCGCCACTAACTCTAACACTTTTTGTGGAGAGTGGTGATGTTTTATTTGTCCATGAAAGCTCTTAGCGGTCCAATTAATTTTGTGGCCTAAAGCAAAATTTTATGGGGCCTTAACTTTTATTTTTTAAATTTTTTTATTTGAATTCTATTTTTTCAACTTTTTTTTAGATGCAAAGATATTAACAATTTTCATATAATCAATTTCTCTTAATAAGTCTTCCTCAATTGATAATATAGTTAATCTATTTAAGGAAATAGTTTTTCGAATTTTCATCATCGAGTGATCTCAGTATTTTACACTAAGAGAAAACAAAAAATATTTGCATTTGTTTCAAATTGTTCAAATCTATTTTGAAGTGAAAAATATCTTGTCTACTATGTATAAAAAGTAATCAACTTTAAAGGACACTTTCAAAGATTATGAGATTTCATTATCAACATTCTCATCAAAGTGTTTCTTCCTATATATCACACGTTTCTTACGAAATTCGGATTGGATATTCATTTGAAATGTAATTTTCTTGGCGAAAATCATAGTTGTTGCAAATCTTTCTTCTCTATAGTTGTTAAAGAAAGAAATCAAACATTTTCATACACGAAACTTTTTTTAAAAACTTATATTTAGCCTATTAGGTGTAACAAAATATGGGGCCTTCTACAAATATGGAGCCTAAAGCAGTTGTTTACCTGCTTCAGGGAAGGGCCACCTCAGATTCCTTTAGGTAAGCTGATTTTTTATAGCGTTGGTATTACAAGGTGGATAATCGAATTCTAACCAATAAGGTTGAAATTTCGGTATCCAATCAACCAACTATTTTTTACTTCAAAATATCGAGCTTTTAAACAAACAAGAAGCATTTACTTTTGAGACAAATACTTGTATGATTAAGATTATTATATATCATTCTTAGTTACATGGTCTGCTTAAACATTAAAAGAAGCATATATAATATAGACAGGGAGTAATATCTAATTCGATCTGTATATATTACGAAGAAGTTACTCGATCTTCTGAATTACCTTTTGTATCCAGTTATCAATTGTTTGATATAATTATATAGTAAATGGCTTGCACTTGATAAAGCATCCTTAAAATATCTTCGAACATAGAACAAAAAGAAAAGAAGTATGAACTTTTATTCTTAGAATTGATCAAGTACATGCATCCATTTTGATTTATTGATCAAATCAACTTCGTTATGGAGTATACTTTGATATGAAATTCAATTCGCTATATTTGATGCCCTCAGGAAGTCCTGTAAGTCATAAAACAATATACCCAGTGGCAGATACGGCACAGAGTTAAGGGTTCAATTGAATTCAATATTTTTAATAAGTATATATACGTATGTAAAAAACGTTATTTATTGGACGAAATCGATCTTAATAACACCAGCCACATGATTAGCAATAGTTGAAAAAGCTTCTTTAGATAGATCTAAGGTTCCACCACATCCAGGGCAATGATCAACAATCTTTACCACAATACTCTTGCCAGTGCAAGGGTGTGGCACTGGGTTTGTTGGACCAGTGCATGTGACATTGAAAAATTTGCCACATATTGCACCATTATTTCCGAGGGGGTCACTTGCTGCTGCTATGATGGTACCTTCTAGTGTATTTCCATAACATGCCGAAGCTGCAACAAGAATAACAATTACACCTTATTTCCTAACAAGGTCAACATCAGCTATATGAAAAAAAAATTAGTATCAAGCAAATAATGAATGAGACATTCGCATTGTTGCTCGCTTGAATAAAACAATTATTCTTATTTTTTTTCTGAAGTAAAAATAGACTCATGTATGGTCAAGAACCTTTTTATTTATTCGTTATTTCACAAAGAGAAATATGTTAGTCACTTCTCATACTTTTTCTCTTATCAATAAAGTTCTGTGTTTAAGTTTAAATTTTTGCATTGATAATGTAAAATATATTAAGTCATATGTAGTACAATAATTGAAGGTAAATATCTTATTCTCATCAAAGTGTTTATTCCTATATATCACACGTTTCTTACGAAATTCGGATTCGATATTCATTTTAAATGTAATTTCCTTGGCGAAAATCATAGTTGTTGCAAATCTTTCTTCTCTATAGTTGTTAAAGAAAGAAATCAAATATTTTCATACACGAAACTTTTTTTAGGAACTTATATTAGCCTATTAGGTGTAACAAAAAATGGGGCCCTCTACGGGTACTTATATACTCACTGGGTACATATTTGTTTATGTACTCATGTTGCACTTCTGTACTTCATTGTAGAGGTTCTGAGGCTGGTGCATCTGGTTATCAGACTGGATCTCGATTCTGATCTCGGTTGGACCCGACTTCACGGTGAGCTTCTTCTCCTGATGATTCTCGGCGGCACCTTGGAGTTTTCTTTTGCTTATTTCCCGTTTATTCATTTCAGACAGTGGGATTGTATATTATGTTTTGTATATTCTGTTAGTATGCCCGTAGGACTTGTGACACTAGTTCCTGGCACACACGTAGTTGTTATTTTGATTTACGGGTTTGTATATATATGTATATTGGCTCATTCTCATCATGACCATTTTTATTAAAAACTGGTTAACTATCCTCGTCAAATCACGTTTTAACTATTAAAAACTGAGTGTATTTTTAAAGTGGGTAAACTAATAAAAAGGAGCCTTTAGTAAATGTTAGAGTCGGCTTGCCTGACCCCGCTGTTGGGCGCCATCACGACCTCAGTTAAGATTTTGGGTTGTGACAATATGGTATTAGAGCACTAGGTTCACATAGGTCTCACATGTCACGGGCAAACCTAGTAGAGTCTTGCGGATCGGTATGGAGACATTTGTACTTATCTTTGGGAGGCTATAGGGTGTTAGGAAAACCTCTCCTTATTTTTATTCTATCGTGCAGTCAATGGTTTACTAAATTTCGTTCTTCTATTCTCTCACAGATGGTGAGAATGCGTACATCCAATGTTCCAGATCCGGGAGGGGCCGCTACCCCCGTTGTTCGTGGTTGTGGCAGAGGCCGGGGGAGGGCACCAGCCCGAGGCATGGGACGAGGGCGTCCCCGAGCTATTCCAGTTGTGCCACCAGAATACCCCACTATAGAGGAGCAGGGTCGGGTTCCCCCAGCAGGTCCTGCTCCAGTAGATTTCATGACGGCGCCAGGATTCCAGGTGATCATGGGCCGTATGATGCGATTCATGGACACTATGTCCCTGGCTGGTTTATTTCCAGCGGATCCTGCCACATCTCAAGCAAGAGGGGGAGCCCAGAACCCTACTGCCCAGGTGCAGGCCAGACAACAGCACTTCATCATACCCCGGGTACACTACTCGTGGGTGGAGCCCAGCCGGTAGCAGCAGCACCTGAGCTCAGACCAGCTGCGGACGGCGATCCGCAGAAGTTACTGGATAGATGGACCCGATTGCACCATCTTGTATTCGGGGGTGAGAAGGGCGAGGATGCCCAGGACTTTATTGACAGGTGCAGGAACAGACTGCACAAAATTAGGATACTAAAGTCCTATGGAGTATACTTCACTACTTTCTAGCTTGAAGGCAGGGCCCCCAGATGGTGGCAGTCCTACATCCTGGGTAGGCCAGTAGGTTCCCCTACCATCACTTGGGAGCAGTTCACTCAACTGTTCCTGGACAGGTATATTCCACCCTCCGAGAGGGAAGAGCTGCGATATCAGTTTAAGCAGCTGGAGTAGGGGCAAATGTCCGTGACAAATTACGAGGCCACATTTTTTGAGTTGTCCCATCATGCCCTTATGATATGGCCTACTGATGCTGAGAGAGTGCGGAGATTTGTAGCAGGCCTGCACTCAGGTATTAGGACCAACATGGCCCGAGAGGTAGAGATGGGGACTCTTTATCAGCTAGTAGTGGAGATTGCTCGTAGGATCGAGGGTTATCGGTCAAGGATCAGAAAGCAGGTACAACAGGATATGAGAGCTAGATATTCAGGAGATTTCAGAGGTGCCCCAACTAGAAGTAGAGGTCAGTTCAGTAGAGGCCAGTTTAGCAGGCCTCTATATTCAGCTCCTCGGCCACCTCCCCATGGTGCTCCAGTGAGGCCCTATTTCAGTGCCATGCCAGAGAGTTCCTACCGCCCATCATCCATCCAGGGTTCCTTAGGAGGGTATTCCAGTCATCAGGGGTCTTCTAGTCCTTACTTCAATGCCATGTCGGAGAGTTCTCACCGTCCCCTAGCTATCCAGGATCCTTCTTCAGGGTAGCATGCCATGTCACCAGCCAGATGTTATGAGTATAGGGACCCAGGCCATAAGAGGAGGACTTGCCCCAGGTTTCGAGGAAAGGCCGTTCAGCAAAGCTATCAGCCTACATTTCCAGCACCGGCAGTTTGTCCACCCAGAGGTGGAGGGCAGACTGGTAGGGGTCATCCCAGAGATGGAGCCCAGGTAGGGGGAGCTCTGCTAGCCCCTATTCATGCCAGCGGAGGTCAACCAGGTCCTGTTTATTCTGGCGGGGCTCAGTCTTGTGGTGCTCCAGCTAGATTCTATGCTATCCCGTCCAGATCATATACAGTGGCCTCAGACGCCGTGATCACATGTATTATTACAGTATGTGGTAGAGAGGCATCCACTTATTCCTATGTTTCAATCTTATTTTCTCAGTTTCTGGATCTTCCTCGTGAGTCCTTGGATTCTCCTATTTATGTGTCCACTCCCGTAGGTGATTCTGTAGTTGTAGACCAGATTTGTCGGTCCTGTGTGATTTCGTTTAGTGGATTCGAGACCCGAGCGGATATTTTATTGCTCGACATGGTTGATTTCGAGATTATTTTGGGCATGGATTGGCTGTCTCCCTATCATGCCGTGATAGATTGCCATTCCAAGATAGTTACTCTAGCCATGCCCGAGTCGCTTAGGCTAGAGTGGAGAGGTTCCTTAGTTAGTACAGCCAACCGGGTTATTTCATTCTTAAAGGCTCGACATATGGTCGAGAAGGGTTGTCTGGCCTATCTTGCTTATGTGCGGGACACCACCGCTGAGTCTCCGACGATTGATTCAGTACCAGTGGTTCGAGAGTTTGCCGATGTATTTCCTTCGGATATTCCGGGCCTGCCTCCGAATTGTGATATTGCTTTCTGCATTGACTTAGCTTTAGGCACCCAGCCTATATCTATTCTTCCATAGCGTATGGATCCGAAAGAGTTGAAGGAGCAGCTTGAGGAGTTGTTAGCTAAGGGGTTCATCAGGCCGAGTGTATCGCCGTGGAGTGCTCCAGATCTATTTGTAGGGAAGAAGGATGGGTCTATGCGTATGTGTATTGATTATCGCTAGCTGAAAAAAGTTACCATTAAGAACAAGTATCCTTTGCCGTGCATCGATGATTTGTTTGACCAGTTGTAGGGTGCTCGTGTGTTTTCGAAGATTGATTTGAGATAGGGGTATCATCAGTTGAGGATTCGGGCTTCAGATGTTCCGAAGACTGCTTTTCGTACGAGATGTGGCCATTATGAGTTACTGGTGATGTCCTTTGGTTTGACTAATGCTCCAGCGGCATTCATGGACTTGATGAATAGGGTGTTCAGGCCGTATCTTTATTCCTTTGTCGTTGTCTTTATTGATGACATTTTGATTTACTCACGTAGTATGGGGGAGCACAAGCAACATTTGAGAGTTATGCTCCAGACTTTGCGAGAACAAACGCTATATGCTAAGTTCTCCAAATGTGAGTTCTGGTTGGATTCTGTGGCATTCTTAGGGCATTTGGTATCCGGAGAGGGTATCAAGGTTGATCCTCAGAAGGTTGAGGCGGTTCAGAGTTGGCCGCGTCCTACTTCAGCTACAGAGATCATGAGCATCTTGGGCCTAAAAGGCTATTATCGCCGATTTGTGGAGGGGTTCTCTTCTATTGCAGCTCCATTGACTAGATTGACTCAGAAGAATGCCCTGTTTCAATGGTCTAACGAGTGTGTGGAGAGCTTTCAGAAGCTCAAGACAACATTAACCTCGGCACCAGTCCTAGTATTGCCTTTCGATTATGGGATTTATACATTATATTCTGACACGTCACGCATTGGCTTGGGGTGTGTATTGATGCAAGAAAGGAGAGTTATTGCTTATGCTTCGCGCCAGCTGAAGGTTCAGGAGAAGAATTACCATGTGCACGATTTGGAGTTGGCGGCGATTGTTCATGCTCTTAAGTTTTGGAGGCACTACTTTTATGGAGTGTACTGTGAGGTTTATACAGACCACCATAGCTTGAAGCACTTGTTCAAGTAGAAGGAACTTAATTTGAGGCAGCGCAGGTGGCTTGAGTTGTTGAAGGATTATGATATCACCATTCTTTATCACCCGGGCAAGGAAAACGTGGTAGCAGATGCTTTCAGCAGGAAGGCGGAGAGTATGGGTAGCTTGGCTTATATTGCAGCAGAGGAGAGACCTCTAGCCTTGGACATTCAATCCCTGGCTAATCGCCTGGTGAGATTAGACCTTTCAGAGCCTCGTCGAGTTCTTGGACATGTAGTCGCTCAGTCTTCGTTATTGGGGGAGATTAAGGCTTGGCAGTATGATGATCCGTGTTTAGCTGAGCTACAAGAGACAGTGGTTCAGGGCAGGGCCAAGGAGATTATTATTGGCGAGGATGGTGTTCTGAGACTTCAGGGCCGCTTATGTGTTCCTAAGTTTGATGGCTTGAGGGAGAAGATTCTAGAGGAGGTACACAGTTCTCGGTATTCTGTTCATCCTGGTGCTACAAATATGTATCGTGATTTGAAGCAGCATTACTGGTGGAGGCGAATGAAGAAGGATATTTTGGAGTATGTGGCTAGGTGTCTTAATTTCCAGCAGGTGAAGGCCAGGAGGCCTACTTCAGTAGATGCCCGTTCCGGAGTGGAAATGGTAGCGCATCACTATGTACTTTGTGGTTGGGTTGCCTCGGAATTTGCGGAAGGTTGACGCGGTTTGGTTCATTGTGGATAGATTGACCAAATCGGCGCATTTCATTCCAGTATCTACTACTTATACTTCTGAGAGGTTGGCTCGGATCTACATTCGGGAGATAGTCCTGTTGTATGGTGTGCTGTCCATTATATCAGATCGAGGTCCTCAGTTCACCTCCCACTTCTTGAGAGCATTACATAGTGAGATGGGTACCTAGATAGACCTCAGCACAGCATTTCATCCTCAGACTGATGGTCAGTCGGAGCGTACAGTTAAGATATTGGAGGACATGCTCAGGGCATGTGTGATTGATTTCGGAGGTCAGTGGGACCAGTTCTTCCCTTTGCCCGAGTTTACTTACAATAATAGTTACAAGTCCAGCATTGAGATGGCACAATTTGAGGCTTTGTATGGTCGGCAATGTCGTTCTCCTATCGGGTGGTTAGATCCTAGCGAGGCTAAGTTATACAGCACCGAGTTGGTGAGGAATGCTTTGGAGAAAGTGAAGTTGATTCAGGAGAGGCTCCGCACTACACAGTCCAGACAGAAGAGTTATGCGGATCAGAGGGCGCGTGATGTATTATTTATGGAGGGAGATAGGGTCCTTTTGAATGTCTCGCCTATGAAGGGTATTAAGAGGTTTGGGAAGAAGGGCAAGTTGAGCCCGCGGTTTATAGGTCCCTTCGAGGTGTTGAGGCGAGTTGGGGAGGTTGCTTATGAGCTAGCCTTACCTCCCAGTTTATCAGGAGTTCATCTAGTTTTTCATGTATCCATGCTCCGGAAGTACCACACCGATTTCTCTCACGTGGTTGATTTCAGCACTATTCAGTTGGATGAGAGTTTGGGCTACGAGGAGGAGCCAGTTGTCTTTATTGATAGACAAGACCACCAGTTGAGGTCCAAGAGAGTTTCTGCCGTAAAGGTCCAATGGAGGGGCCAACCAGTCGAGGAGGTCCGAGTAGGACATGCGGAGCAGATATCCACACTTATTCAGCACTCCAAGTATGATTCTAGACCCATTCGAGGACGAACGTTTGTTTAAGAGGTGGAGAATGTAACGACCCGATATGTCATTTTGCATTATCGGACCCTGTTCCCCTAAATGAAACCTCCCACGGCAGATTATTATGATTTATGACTTGCGGTGACTGGTGGTCCGGGATTCAGAAGTGTTTAGGGTGCTATAGGAGCATTCGGTTCCTTAAGGTTGGCCTATAAGGCCAAGTTTGACTTCGGTCAACATTTTTAGTAAACGAACCCGAAATCGAGTTTCGACAATTGCGATAGATTCGTATGATGATTCCGGACCTGGGCGTATGTTCGGAATGGATTTCTGATGACCCGGGGGCGTTTCGGCGCCCAACATTGAATTAAGAGTTCCTTAAGTTCCTATTATGGTCTGGGATGTGTTTTTGTGATATCGAGGTCCGAACAGAATTCGGAGATCGGGAATAGTTCTGTTATGTCATTTATGACTTACCTGCAAAATTTGGTGTCATTCCGAGTAGTATAGGTCGTTTCGGCATGTTGTTAGCGAAGTCTAGAAAACTAAAGTTCCTAAGTTTGGTTCTAGGGGTTTTGAGGTATGACTTTGAGTTTTAGCATTGTTTTGGGTGTTCCGAAGGCTCGTGCGAGTCCGTATTATGATTTGGGACTCGTTGGTATATTTGGAAGGGGGATCGGGTGGGCCCAGGTGCCTCCCGGACACCACACGAGGCTAAAAACAAGCTGATGGTGCACCCTTTCTGGTGTGACCGCAGGTGCGGTTGCTCAGCCGCAGGTGCGGGACCGCTCCTGCAGTCCCAGCCTCGCAGGTGCGACCCCCAGTGGTCAGGCCAATTATCGTAGGTGCGGACAAAATTACCGCAGGAGCGTAGCCGGAGGTGCGGTCTCCACTCCGCAGGTGCGGGCCCAGGCATCCTAGTCCATTTCCGCAGGTGCGAGCTTTTGCTCGCAGGTGCGGTCCTCGAGCTGCAGGTGCGGAAATGCTGTCCAGATAGTGTGTTTTTATACACGGTAATTAACTCATTTCCCTTACCTTCATCTTCTTCCTTGGGGAGATTTCCACCATTTTAGAGGGGCAAACGACCTGGTCATTGAAGGTAAGTAACTTCCACTCTAATATTAGCTTCATGCATGAAATACTAGCTTAATTAACTACCTAAATTAGTGGAAATTCAAAAATGGGGTAGTAACATAGGGCTTCCGTTAATGTGGGAATTTACCCGTGAATTTGCTATGAAATCAAGTAGAAATCATATATTAATGATCCTTAGGCTATGGGTGAGTGTTTCCCTCGTGAATTTGCGGAATCCGAGCATGTGGGCCCAGGGTTGGATTGTAGAATATCTTCAAGAATGGGAAATTTACTAAATGAGTAGGAGAATTTCCATGTTTTGAGCATAAATTAATGAAATTGTATAACATTTGGCTATCTCGAGTCCTCGGGCGTAGAGTTCGAAGTTTCGGGCGCGTTCTTGGTCCGGGAATTAGGTTCGACACGAGGTGAGTCTCCTTTATAACCTTGTAAGGGGGAATTGTCCCCACAACTAACTATAAATAATTGCATATTCTAATTTGCGGGGGCTACGCACGCACGAAGTGACGAGAGTCCGTGCGTAGCTACTACTATGTTATGTTGGGTAGTTCTAGGACTCACGAGCATTCTTATATGTGCCTTACATGTATTCCTAAACGTATCTTGATTGGCTTATTATCCTTGATTTGTCATAAGAATTAGGAAGTGGTGGTCCATAATATATTGCTTAGGTTCTTGCCTTAAAGAAAAATCTCTGATAATTCCCTAAAAAATTGATAATTTTATGTATGTATGCGGCACCGCGCCACATGTATGATTCGTGAGCGGAATAGCCCTACTATTATGTCAACTACGCCGCATGTTCGATTTGCGAGCGGGGTAATAGATGCATCTATGGTTCGAGTCGTTCGACCCTCGGTATTGCACATGTTATTTTATCGCGACGTTTTGGCCGTACGTGTCCAGCCTATTATGTGTTGTGTGATTCACGAGGAATTTGTTGTAATTATACAAACTGGTTTATGTTAATAAGGGAATCTAGTACATTATGTGTTAGTGAAATTTGACATGCAAAGGTAAATACAACTATACTTGATGATATATCTCCTTGTGATTTCTACGACTGGTATGCCTGCCTAGTTCCTATTAAATCATGTTATTTAGAAATTTTGACCCTAGTAAGTATCACGTCTACCTCTCGTCACTACCTCTTCGAGGTTAGGCGGGATACTCACTGGGTACATATTTGTTTATGTACTCATGTTGCATTTTTGTACTTAATTGTACATGTTCTGAGGCTGGTGCATCTGGTTATCAGACCGGATCTCGATTGTGATCTCAGTTGGACCCGACTTCATGGTGAGATGCTTCTCCTGACGATTCTCAGCGGCACCTTGGAGTTTTCTTTTGCTTATTTCCCGTCCATTCATTTCAGACAGTGGATTGTATATTCTGTTAATATGCCCGTAGGACTCGTGACACTAGTTCCTGGCACACACGTAGTTGTTATTTTGATTTATGGGTTTGTATATATATGAATATTGGCTCATTCTCATCATGACCATTTTGATTAGAAACTGGTTAACTATCCTCGACAAATCATGTTTTAACTATTAAAAACTGAGTGTATTTTTTAAAGTGTTTAAACTAATAAAAAGGAGCCTTTAGTAAATGTTAAAGTCGGCTTGCCTGACCCCGCTGTTGGGAGTCATCACGACCTCATTTAGGATTTTGGGTCTTCACAAACCCTATCACATATAAATAGTCCTGAAACTCACTTTTGAAGGGGTGGAGACGTTTTGGAGAGGGGATTCGACCCAAGGAGGCAAGAACATGCTAGGAGCAAGGTGGAGAATTCTTCTTAGAGATTTTCACTTTCTTCTTCCTATTTTTCTTATTGGTTATGTATTATAGTATGTAATTTTGCATACTATTATGAATAGCTAATTTGTTATCTAGGGTTTTGATGGAACCTTTTGTAGGATAAACTCTTGTGACATTTTTATATAATTGAGCCGTTGGATTTATCTACTTGTTCAACTACGTGTTTATTGATGTTGATTGAATGGCCATCAACTGATTGTCCCTATTTAGTGTGTATATTTCTCGAGATAGAGAGAGTACGCAGCTAGCGATAACTTCTAAAGGCGGAATTAGAGATAACGAAACCTTGGTGCAATCGTAGTGAGCGGTGAATTAGTGCCAGCTAGCGTAGTTCGAGAGAATACATCTAGTAAATTGTGCTGGTTGCTCGAGTGAGAGCTATGACACCCAAAGTACTCACGATCGGTAAAGAATAGTTAGGGACGTAGCGGGAAGGATTCTGACAATTGTGAAAATCATAACTCTAGACCTCCTTAATTTAGTCTTCAACCCTTAATATCTTTAGTTATTAATTTACTATTTTAATTTGTTAGTTTTAGTTAGGCATAAGAATCTTAATAATTAAAACTTAGAAATTATTCGAGCTTGCTTTCTTAGTGATATTGAACAGTTATAGAGAAACCTTACTTCTCCGTGAGTTTCCACTACGGACTCTTGGACCGAATTATATTTTCAGCGATCGCTTATCATTTTTAGGACTAGATTTGGGCATGATCAAATTTTAGCATTGTTGCCGGGGACTAACGATGTAGCTGTAGGTATACATATTGCTAGGTTTCAAGTTTGAACTTCTATTTTTAATTTTTTTGCATTTGATTTTTTATGTTATTTTTTAGTTTTATTTGTTAATTTGAGAAACATGGCATCATGGAATTATGAGAGTTTTGATGTTGGTAATTCTACTTTTGATCCTCCTTATGCACATTGTGGAGGAAACCACCAATGGAAAAATTATTAAAATATTCCCAAAAGCGAGTTATGTGCACCAACTCAATCTTATATGTGGAATGTGTATGATATGTGTGGTGGTCAAGATGGTCAATTTCATGGTTGTGCATATATTTCTGATCCTCTCTCAAAACCTTATTATGATAGTTCTACTTTTTCTTGTGAGGTTAATGGGAACAAAGAACATGGAAAAGCTGACCTAAAGGTGATCAAAGATATGTTAAAGTACCTCATGGAACGAAGTAATGAGAAATAACTGCAACAAAATCTAGGGGATACTAACCAAATACAATGAGATACTATCCAAAGGAAAGAGGCAACTATTCTCAACCAAGAGGCATAAGTGAGGCAATTGGTTGAGGCTTTACATGCTCAACAAGATAATATTATGAATAGTAGCCAGGAGCAGTATGCATTAGAGACAGAAATTGAGGTGCCAATTGAAGTGTACATAGTAGAACACCAACAATCAATCAAACTAGAATAAGAGGATGCAGATGTTGTAGAAGAAATACTAGAGTCAACCAAGGACATTAGGATACATATTTAATGTTTTATACGTCAATACCTCACAAGAATCGAGTGCTATCTCAATTGAAGAACCTGGTTCTTCTTCATGTTCCAACTTCTACTGGTGTGGAATAATAAATGCAGTAAAGTAAAAACACAGATATTTTTACGTGGAAAACACCTGGCTCAAAAAGTGAAAAAACCACGACCTACTCCTCAGTAGGATTTTCCCAAACTCTTCACTACAAATCTGAACCAAACAACATTTACAAAATAAACTCTTTTGTAAACCTAAGGACTAACTCTAATCCGTTTGTAGCAAACTAGCCTCTAGCTAATTGCGACAAGCTTCAAGTTAACTCTAATTTGAACTGTGTGTACCTATTACAATTGCTTCTAATAAAGCTGAAAGATCCAATATTAAATCACCTACTACAACCAACTAGACTCGAAAGACAAACAGATGGAACTGGTTCTTCTAGCTGGTCAGTAGCGTTTGTGTCGCACAAGGATCCTTCAGTTCTTGCTTCATTTATGTCTTTGTGCGAATGAATATTCAGTAGGAATACTTCAACATTATATAACGCCAGAAGTTAAGATGTTCTTGTTTAGTTCTAATGAAACTCTTCCTTGGTGGAAGAGTTTGTGTTTATCTCAACTTCCTTCCTTTATTTCTGTCCTTGCTGAACTCGAACTCTAACCCCTTATAAATTTGAAACCTTTTTGCATTAGGAGACAACCTCTTGGTTCATGGATAATTCACAAATCACGTTTATCTCATGCGCATGTACGGTTCTTGTGCCAATTAGTTCATTCGAGATGTTTGCCCTGATGGACTTGGTTCAACTGGGTAGGCATTTGTCAATCTTCAGAACCATGCAGTGACTTGGGTCAACAAATTCCCCCTTTTTGATGATGACAAACTCTATGCTCAACCCTGTATAAACTTCAAACACTTTTTATGGTTTTAAGCATTTATCACGGAGAGACCAGGTTCATTAGGTTGAAAATATCACAACTTTTGAAATTTTTAAAAAAGCGCATATCTTCCCCCTTTCGGCATCATCGAAAAGTTGCAAAATGATAAACTTACCAGAGTTGTTAACAATTACTCATGGCCATTAAGGCAACTGCAAGTGCAAACATGATTAATCATCAAAAGAAACCAATAAATGCAAGCTATCTAAGAAACTGATACAAGTCAATAACAAAAACAGCATAATTCATTAATTATCACGCAATCAAGAACCATACAAAAAAAACTAAAGCAGTCACTACCATGAGCAAAAATAACAAAAACAGAAACAGAACAACTGGGCAATGAGGGGTTTTTGGTAGCTCTAGAATTCCTAAGGTTGGGAAGGGGAAGATGAGGTTGGGGTCTTGTCTTGAAGGAGAGAAAGCATTTGTTGAAAAACACCTTCATTTTTCTCCTTCTCCTTGGCTAGTTCAGATCTGAGAGCATCCCACTTAGCTTCAACCTCATGAAGGCGAGAATTCAATCGAAGGATCTCCGCATCCTTTATCTCTCCTTCCTGCACCAATGACCTAACTTTGCTATTGGCTGGCTACTTCCTAGATGAACCAGGTTCATCCTCAGGAACATAGACAATATAATCACATGTCAGCAAGATGTTCTTCCCAAAATAATCCTTAGCAGTAGCCATCTCAGCTTTCTTCACAGGAACCTCAAAGTGGGCAAGCACAACTATCAGAATAAACCCATAAGGAATAGCGTGTGCTTTGGTTCCATTTACAAATCTGTCCAAGAGCTGAATGATGAAACCTGACCAGTTAATCTGCTTTTCCCTGTACAGGTACTCCATAAGTGTTAAGTCTATGTAACTGGCGATGTGCCTGCACTCTTGTCTTGGCAGCAGAAACATGATCACAAATTCGAGGAGTAGCTTGTTTTGGGGCTTCATTTCACTTTCGAACACTGGCATGGGCTCAAGTTCCCTCTCATTTTCACAAAAGAATCTGGTGATTTTGAGAGCTGAGGCCATTCCATCGATACTAGGCCATCTTTTCCTAGTGTAATCATCATAGCCCTCAGCATGGATATTCAGAATCTCTCCCAGCTCCTTTGCATCAAATGAGATCTGAATCCCCTTGACTGTGGAGGTTACCCTGCCATCCTTCACACTTGCATTGGCCATAAACTCCACCTATTCATTCCTTGCCAGCCTTCCTTCCAAATGAAGGACCATGTCCTTCCATCCCTACACATCCAGTGCATTCAACAAAAAGATCATTCCTGATTCTGCGAGATCTCTCACCAGCTTTCCTTTAAGAATAGTACGCTTTCCAAACATGGTGAGTTTGTCAGATTGCTCACCAGAGATTTCATCTTCTCCTCCACTCTATTCACTTTCTTCTTCAACAACCTTCACTTTCTTGGCCTTGGACCTGGTTCTTTTAGCAGTTCTTGAGGGTGTGGCAGACACAGAAGCTGACTTCTTTGAAGAAGCCTTAGCCTTCTTGGGCTTGGGTGTCTCAACCACAACTGGAGTCGGCTGCTCCTCATGATGGACCAGGTCCATCGTCTCATCATCAACATTAATAGCCTCAATAGGCTCTCCTAACTTTGCATTTCCCTTGGCAGCTTTCTTTTTCTTGCTCTCTCTCAGAGCCCTTTCTAACTCCTCTTCTCCTTGTCGAACAACACTTCTTGTAGCACAAACATTTGGGGCAGAAACATCAGCAGATATTGAAACTTTTCTTTTCTTTGGGGTAGTAGCCTTCTTTGATTTTGAAGTTCTTTTCCTCTTGGGATTGTAGGACACCTACAGCTTCCTCAGCATCTCAGCCAATGTCTTCTCGACAGATGAACCAGGTTCATCTGTTGATTCCTGTAGGCTCTCTAAACCTGTTGCTGCTTCCCCAACAATACTTCCCCCTAAATCTGTGACTCCTTCTTCATTAATCACAGGAGTGGGGCCACAAATAGCCAATGTGGCACCATCCTCCCCAGATCCCCTTACAAAACCTCCTTCTCCCTCTCTCTCAAGATTTTTTCCCAGTTTTCTTTGCCTATCTGGCACTTCTACATCAACAACTGACCCAACCAACACAAACATGTTTTCCGTAGTAATAGTTTCAGATTCAACTTCAAGATTACCTTGCTCAGAACTGGATGAACCTGGTGCTTTATCCTCATTAACGGATTTGAAGATTCAGACACATGAACCTCGCTGGCTTTAAGAATTTCCTCCAATAATCTTGCACGAGATCCAGAAGCAACTGATTTTCTGGCCAAAACTTTTACTCTTCGTGCCCTGGGGGCTGGAGTAGGGTTAGGTGTGGGTTCAGGAGTGGGTTTAAGAACTGGAGGGTTTTGGGGAGATGAAGATCTATTTGGTGAATGTGAACTGTTAACTGAAGGAGAATCAGGACTGAAATTTTCTTCCACATGATCAGAGTTTGTGTAGGAAGATGAAGCAGGGGGTGGTGAAGACATTGTTATTAATTTTTGGAAGTAAAGAGACGATCAGATTTGGTTAGAAGAATAATGTACTTGGTTCGACTTATTATGTTATGAAGAGGGAAAGTAATGCTGGCCCTTTTATAAGATGTGGCTATTAATTATACAACGGGAAGAACATCTACTCAAGTGGGAGTCTAATAGATGTAGGAGTGTCATTGATTAGACAATTAAGAATTCCCTAACTCTAGGATAATTGAGTACCGATTGGACTTCTTGGAACGGGTTCATTTTGGGATAAGTGTAAAGAATTTGAAATGAACCAAATATAGATAGAGTCCTTCTCATGTGTGACTGTAATTAATTCAATAATTGTATGAAGATGAGCACGTACCTTGTTAGTCAGATGAAACAGCAGGGATGAACCAGGTTCATCGTGTTAAAGTCTTTAATTTGCCTCAATTTACAAAGATAGAAAAATATCATTAGCAACCAGGGAACCATATTAATACATGGCAAGAGAGTATGACAGTAAAGTCATGATACTGAGCAATGATTAGTCTGGTTGATTATCTATGTTAGTGTTTCTAGCCAAAAATATTTTTTCATTTTTTCATTTTTTTTGTTTTTCAATTAGGTGATCTTAATCATCTCTAATTCAAGTCGGTTTCTCTCAAAATGCTCCCTACTTAGTGCTTTAGTAAAGATATCTGCAATTTGTTGGTCAGTAGCACAAAATTCGATTGAGATAATTCCTTTTTCATAGTTTTCCCTTAGAAAATGGTGTCTAACATATATGTGCTTAGTTCTTTTATGATGAACCGGGTTCTTCGTCAAACTTATTGCACTAGTGTTGTCACAAAAAATAGGAATGCATCCAACCTTTATACCAAAGTCCATGAGTTGTTGCTTGATCCATAGCAACTGAGCCCAGCATGAGGCTGCAGCCACATATTCAGCCTCAGCAATAGACAAGGCTATTGAATTTTGTTTCTTGGTGGCCCAAGACACAAGGCATGAGCCCAAAAAGTGAGCCATGCCAAAAGTGTTTTTCCTGTCAACCAGGAAACCTGCATAATCAGCATCAGCATATCTTACAAGGTCGAAATTACTACCTTTAGGATACCAAAGGCACAAATGAGTGGTGCCTTTCAGATATCTCAAAATTCTCTTCACTGCAGTTAGGTGGGACTCCTTTGGATTTGCCTGAAACCTAGCACACAGTCCTACACTGAACACAATATCAGGTCTGCTGGCAGTGAGATATAATAGAGACCCAATCATCCCTCTGTATAGCTTCTGATCAACGGATGAACCAGGTTCATCCACATCTAATTTTGTAGTTGTTGCTATGGGGGTATCTATTTCCTTTGAGTCTTCCATTTTAAATTTCTTGAGCAATTCTTTCACATACTTTTGTTGATGGATCATTGTTCCATTTGAGTTTTGCTTGATTTGCAAGCCTAAGAAGAAGTTTAGCTCACCCATCATACTCATCTCAAACTCACTCCCCATAAGTATAGCAAATTCCTTACTCGAATTTTCAGAAGTTTCCCCAAATATGATATCATCCACATATATTTGCACAACCAGGAGTTCTTTACCCATTTCCTTTAAGAACAAGATGTTGTCAATTTTACCTCGTTTGTATCCATGTTCTAGCAGGAATTTTGATAGATGCTCATACCATGCTCTTGGTGCTTGTTTGAGACCATAAACAGCCTTGTCAAGTTTGTATACATGCTCAAGTGACTCCTTGCTTTCAAAACCTGGAGGCTGTTTGACAAATACATCTTCCTTCAGATAGCCATTGAGGAAGGCACTCTTAACATCCATCTGATGTAGAGTGAATTCCATGTGTGCAGCTAATACTATAAGAAGTCTGATTGCCTCAAGTCTTACCACAGGGGCAAAGGTCTCATCATACTCAATTCCCTCTTCTTGACTGTATCCTTGAACAACCAGTCTAGCCTTATTTCTTGTAACAGTTCCATCCTCATTGAGCTTGTTCCTGAAGACCCACTTTGTGCCAATCACTGATCTTTCTAGTGGTCTGGGTACCAAGTGCCACACTTGACTTCTTTCAAATTGATTCAGCTCTTATTGCATGGCATTTACCCAGTCAGCATCCAGTAGGGCTTCACCAATGTTCTTTGGTTCAATCAAGGATAGAAAGGCATCAAACGCATACAGATTTTTCAACGAGGATCTTGTTTTGATTCCAGATGTTAGATTTGTTATGATGTTCTCAAGAGGGTGAGAACTCTGATATCAGTTTGGTTTGAGAACCAATTGTTCACTTCTGGATAGTTCCATGGTATCTTGTTGTTCTGGAACAGGATCAGGGCCAAGGTTCACATGTTGAGTTCCCCTTGTCATGTTGCTTGGGGTAGTTGGACCTGGTCCATCACATGTTCCATCTTCCATGTTTGCTTCACTGTTTCACTACTCCTCACCAATCCAAGCTCCTCATTTTCTGGTTCCTGTATCTAAGCAAGAGTGTTAGTTTCATCAAAGACAACATGTACACTTTCTTCTACACACATAGTTCTTTTATCATACACTTTATAAGATTTTCTATGTGATGAATATCCCAAGAATACTCCCTCATCACTTCTGGGATCAAATTTTCCTAGGGAATATTTGCCATAATTGTGCACAAAGCACTAGCATCCGAAAGCCCTAAGGTGGGATATATTGGGCTTTCTCCCTTTAAGTAATTCATAAGGAGTTTTCTCTACCAGAGGCCTGGTCATGCATCTATTATTATGTAGCATGCAGTGTTTATTGCTTCTGCCCAGAAGCTATGAGGTAGTTTTCTAGAAAGAAGCATGGTTATTGCCATATCTTCAAGAGTTCTATTCTTTCTTTCAACGACCCCATTTTGTTGTGGGGTTCTAGGAGCAGAAAAATTGTGATTGATACCATGTTCATCACAGAAAACAGTAAACTTTGCATTCTCAAATTCAGTACCATGATAAGATCTTATTGATGCTAGTTGATTTCCTAACTGATTTTGAGTTTTCTTAACAAATGAGGTGAACATATCACATGCTTCATCCTTAGATGTCATAAATAAGGTCCAAGTGAACCTTGAATAGTCATCAACTAGAACCATTACATATTTCTTACCACATCTGCTCAGAGTTCTCATAGGACCACATAGGTCCATATGAACCAGTTCTAATGTCTTGGTGGTACTGAGCATTTTCTTACTTTTGAAAGAAGATCTTACCTGCTTCCCCCTTGCACATGCCTCACAAACTTTGTCTTCCTTGAACTTAATGTTAGGAAGCCCTACCACTAAATCTTTGGAGACTAGTTTGTTTAGTTGATTTAGACTTGTGTGACCAAGTCATTTGTGCCACAGGAGGGGATCATTGTCTGACACACTTAGGCAAGTGAGTTCATTTTCAAACAGTGTGGACAAGTCTATGACATAGATCTTATTCATTCTTTTTCCCTGCAAAACAATCTTGTCAGTAAGCAGGTTAATCACAAAACATTTTGTGGAAGTAAAGCCAACCAGGTTACCTCTGTCACACAGTTGTGACACACTGATCAGGCTATATTTCAAGCCACCTATCAGGTACACATGTTCAATGGAACGTGTTTCATCCTTACCTACCTTACCAACCCCAATAATTTCACCTTTATTTTCGTTTCCAAAGGAGAAATTTCCTCCTTTGAGGCTTTTAAGTGAAAGGAACTGTTGCATGTTCCCTGTCATATGCTTTGAGCATCCACTATCCAAATACCAAATTTGGCTGCCTCCTCTCACTTGAACCTACAAAAAGAAATCAAGGGTTACTTTTAAGAACCCAAACTAGTTTGGGTCCTTTTCTATGAGAGAATGGATGAATCAAGCTTTTTCTGGCGCAATTTGGTAGCCAGTTTTTCTTTTTAACAAAACACTCATTTCTTCGACTGGCCTGCTCTTTTGCAGTAGACTCGATTTTGTAGTGGCCAGTCTTACCACAATGGGTGCAGATTTTATTCTCAGGGAGAGTGAGATACTTTCTTTTGGGATCCCACTTGGGCAATTGACTCCCAAAGCCAATCCCTCTCCGGTTGCTACTATGATTCTCTTGAAGCCATATCAAGGCATCAGAGGATTTATTGCATTTACAAGCTCTGATACCAATTGTGTTTTATACGTCAATACCACACAAGAGGGGGGTGATTTGTGTGGTGTCCAATTTTTGAGTGTTGTCTCAATGGAAGAACCTGGTTATTCTTGATGTTCCAACTTTTACTGGTGCGGAATAATAAATGCAGTAAAGTAAAAACACATAGATTTTTACGTGGAAAACACCTGGCTCAAAAGATGAAAAAACCACGACCTACTCCTCAGTAGGATTTTCCCAAACTCTTCACTATAAATCTGAGCCAAACAGAATTTACAAAATAAACTCTTTTGTAAACCTAAGGACTAACTTTAATCCCTTTGTAGCAAACTAGCCTCTAGCTAATTGCGAGAAGCTTCAAGTTAACTCTAACTTGAACTGTGTGTACCTATTACAATTGCTTCTAATAAAGCTGAAAGTCCAATATTAAATCACCTACTACAACCAACTAGACTCGAAAGACAAACAGATGGAACTGGTTCTTCTAGCTGGTCAGTAGCGTTTGTGTCGCACAAGGATCCTTCAGTTCTTGCTTCAGTTCTGTCTTTGTGCGAACCAATCTTCAATAGGAATACTTCAACATTATATAACGCCAGAAGTTAAGATGTTCTTGTTTATTTCTAATGCAACTCTTCCTTGGTGGAAGAGTTTGTGTTTATCTCAACTTCCTTCCTTTATTTCTGTCCTTGCTGAACTCGAACTCTAACCCCTTATCAATTTGCAACCTTTTTGCATTAGGAGACAACCTCTTGGTTCATGGATAATTCACAAATCACGTTTATCTCCTGTGCATGTACGGTTCTTGTACCAATTGGTTCGTTCGAGATGTTTTCCCTGATGGACCTGGTTCAACTAGGTAGGCATTTGTCAATCTTCAAAACCATGAAATGACTTGGGTCAACAATATTTAGTTGGCTCTAGTGTGATTGGTGTTGAGGGTGTCTGTCACAACCCTAATACCCAAATACCCAGTCGTGATGGCGCCTATCGTGAAATCAGGCAAGCCACACATTTCATCGCTAGAAGTCGTTTTCAAAAAAATTCATTATAGTTACAGCAAGAGTCTCATTTTTATAAAAGCATTTAAGGGTTTAACATCACTGATAACATAAATAAAAGAAAACCCGAACACAGATCTAGTGTCGCCGAGTCATGAGCTACAACATCAAAATATCAAATTACAGAGCCGACACAAAGTTGTCTGAAATAAGTAAATATGACAAGTGGATAGAGAAGGAGATAATTGAGGCCGCGATTTCCAACCTGCTACCTCGATTCCTCCCAAGGAACTCTGACCGCAGTTCAGCAACCACTACCGGGCACCGTTGTACCTAGATCTGTGCACAAGGTGCAGGCGGTAACGTGAGTACACCAACTCAGAAGTAACGAACCCAAACTACGGGCTGAGAGGTAGTGACGGACTAAACCTCAATAATTGTAATGAAAACAATACACAGAATTTAGGCATGTTCACAGTTAACAGATAATAAAAACATAATATGACCGATATGATAAGTAACTAATGTATAACTCAGTATACTCTACGTGCAAATATGTCAACTGCATGAAATGCACATGGTGCTCAGAATCTCTCACATATGGGTCCACTCAGTACTGTATATGGCTCTCAGGGCCCAGGGAAGATCCATCCCGGAATAAACATAAACACAGGTGACCGTAGTCAATCACTACTGAGGAAAAAAGGCCGATCCAGCCCTACGGAGAAGATCCATCTCCAGAACACAACACTCGGACAAGATCCATGTCCAGGGACGATCCATCCCTCACATATCATCATCTTCGGACAAGATCCATGCCCAGGGAAGATGCATCCCTCAATATCAATGCGCTCACTGGGGGTGTAAAGACTCCGGAGGGGCTTCTATTAGCCCAAGCGCTATATCAAGCCAACGAAGGCAAGATCAGAGTATCGTTGCGGTGTGCAGTTTGATCTCATAACTGTCGCAATAACAGGGTCTCGGCCTCACTCAGTCATTACTCTCCAGTCTCGCTCACATGGGCTCACAGAGGCATGAACTAGCCCGAAACAATGATAAATATATAAAATAAACAATTACCGAGATTGAGGCATGAAATGATATGCTATGACAGGAATAAGTATAAAAAATCAAATAAACACATAAGGAGACAGAAATATACGACCACTCGGGTATCAGCATTTTCGGCGTGAAGCCCTAGCATTTGACTTAGTATGATTTCTAGCATGTTCACATTAACCACATCAATAAAAGTGCGGATATCAATCCGAAATAGCTACTAGACGGTGCCATGCGATGGACCAAGCCACAATTCACTCGGTGCACGCCCACACGCCCGTCACTTCGCATGTGCGTCACCTTAATTATAGTCATATATCATACAGTTCGGGGTTTCGAACCCTTAAAACCAAGTTTGGAAATGTTACTTACCTCAAAATCGTCTAAAATCCTAGCCCACAATGCCTTTGCCTGTAGAATCAGCCTCCGATTGCTCCAAATCTATCCAAAAATCAGGTTTATATCATTATTATATGCTAAGAACGAAGCCCATTCAAAAATTATCAAAATTAAGCACATATCGCGAAATTGGTCAAACCCGACCCCTAGGACCACGTCTCAAAATTTGATAAAAATCACATCACAAGAATCCTTATCCTTCGACGAGTCCATACATACTAAGAACATCAAAATCGGACCTAAAGTGGCCCTTCAAATCCCCACTCAAAGGTCTCCAAAACATAAGCCCTAATTCTCCAATTTTATGGTTCAAATCTCACAAATTATAGGTCTAATTAGCTAGAAATCAACATAGAATCAAGTATTGAATTCAAAATTCTTACCTCCAAGTGATCTCCCTCGATTTCCCCTTTAATCCCTCTCAAAAAGCTTCAAATCCGTCAAAAAATGGTGAGAAATAGGCTAAAAATCGCGAAGATGGCTTTTTATACTTTCTGCCCAGGTGCTCTATTCTTTAGTGCGTTCGCACAGCACAATCCACAATTAGCCTACGCATTCGCGCCCTACCTCACTCGTTCGCACAACTCACCCGCTCAGCCCCTTCATGCGCATCAGCCTCTACACGTTTGCAGACCTCTACCACGCGTTCGCACTGCACACAGGCCATCCCCTCACACGATCGCGACCACCCAAATTTGATCGCATAGAACAAAATTTATGTTGCCCCAGATAAGCCTATGCGATCTCATCCTTACCCACGCGATCGCATAGAAGAACACCAGAACAGAATAGCATTCCAAAATCTGCAATCTTTCCAAGTTCGAAATGATCCGTTAACCACCCGAAACTCACCGAGGCCCTCGGGACCTCAACCAAACATGTCAACACATCCCATAACCTTATTCAAACTTAGTCGAGCCTTCGAAACCTTTGAAACAACGCCGAAACACCAAATCCACCTCAAATTCAAGCCTAAGAGCTTAGAAACATCTAAATTTCTCCAAAGATGCCGAAATCACCCAAAACACGTCCGAATGACCTGAAAATTTGCCCACAAATCCAAAATGACGCTACGAACCTGTCTCAACTTTCGAAATTCCATTCCGACCCCGATAGCTAATTTTTCACTACCGACCGGAAATTTCCAAACACTCAATTTCTCCAATTCCAGCCTAATTCTACTCTGAACCTCTAAACCACATTCCGAACACACTCTAAGTCCCAATTCAACGAAGCTATTCAAGCCCTAAAATCCGCATTCCGAGGTTGCTTACCTAATAGTCAACTTTCGGTTGACTTTTCCAACCATAAGGCCAACTTAAGAGACTAAGTGTCTCATTTCTCACCACGACCACTCCGGACCGAACCAACTGACCTAACACATTGTAAATAGGCTAAGCAATACATGACAAAGAAGAAATAGGGGAAACGGGGAAAATCTCATGGAACGAACGGCTGGGTCGTTACAGTGTCGAAAATATTGAAGTTCATGCATTTGAGCGTGTTGGACCTTATTCCAAACACTTCTCTACCTTGTGTTCTAATGATGAAATGAAAATTGATCCGTATGAGCATAAAAAAGAGTCAAGGGAAGAGGTAGATGAGCCTTATATTTTGAAATTTCCAAGGCCGTCTATGCAAGGTGACACTCCTCGATCGAGAGCCAAAAAGCTGCATGAGAATTTATTTAATTTTTGGCTCGCAATAAATCGTACCGCCCCAAGAGAATAATCATAAGAACGAAGCAAAACTTGGGGTTTAATTCATAAGCTCGAGGTGGAGGCAAAAAGTGATTTGCGTCGTGCTGCGATATTAAATCGGGCGCTTGTTGGGAGGCAACCCAACTTTACTGTTTTCTTTTATGTTTAGTTTTTATTAATTATTATATTTGGTGTTATTTTTTTAGTATCATTTTTTTAATTTTTTTAGGAGCATGAGGATCAAAGCCTTTGGAAAAAAGCAAAAGAAAGCAAGATGGTTGGAACTAAGTGTGGGGTGCCCGCATAAAAGACCAATTCCTGGGAGAAGTTTGAGTACCCCATGAGTTGCTAATGTTCTACCAGAGAGTTTCTTATACCCTCCTGTTATTTATGGTGTGCATTAGGGATAATGCAAATTTTTAAGTGGGGATTGAGAAAAGACTGTCTGGATAATTTCTTGTGTTATGATTATGTATGTTAAAAAAAATAGAGAAAAATAATCCACCTTGATTTTTCTTATGGTCACGGTTCTTTTTCAAGGGATGAATCTTTGAACCGGGTAGTAAATCTTTTTGTAGGTAGAATTTTCATAAAAGTTTTGGACTTCTCCCGACGATGGAATTCTTCCATAGTTTTCTTGAGGGATTAAAGTCTAAAAAAAATGCAAAAACATTGTCCTTTTTCTTTCTTTTGTAGGACTAATAATGGAATGGAAAAACTTGAGTATCAATACTTTTTGACATGTTTTATGCCGGGACTTATAGTTGTAACATTTGAGCTGATCATCTTTTTCGTGTTCTATGTGGCCACATGCCTTGAGAATATATGTGACTTTCTTTTGACGCTTAAGTTCATCTGTTGACTCTTATGATTACTTTCCATGTGTTGAATTAATAGGATGGTTGTGCTTAGTTGTTTAACTAGAGTGTCGGGTCTGAGCCATCTGGAGTGAATCATGTGCATTATATGATGTGAGGTCTTGATTATATTATGTGCTCTCATGTGTTAGTCTAGAACTTTCCCCGTGTATTATTCAAAGTGAAATAAGTAATCTTTGTGAGTTAGGAGATGATGTAGGCATTTCTTTGGTTGTCCATTGAGCTAGTATGCCACCATAAATAAAATTATCCTAAGATAGCCCATTTGACCCTATAAATCTTTTCTTTGGCACCCACATTAAAAGTCGATTCCATTTTTATTTTTCTTTTTTAGTTCTTAATTAGATATTCTTGAACCTTTACCTCTAAAATCACTTACGTCGCTAGAAGCGTAAGGTGAGAGTTGGGATAGTTTTTGAGTGAAACCACAGAAAGGTCAAAAAGTGCAAGTATATTTTGAAAGATCATTAGCTGGGCAACCCAAGTTTGGAGAGTGATGCAAAGAAAAAATCAAAGAAAGTAAAAAAAATAAAAAATACACCTCATATTCCTCTTATCCGAGCTAGTGAATACATAGTTGTGTTTAAAGAATAAGGGTAAGATTTTATATGATTTCGTGGCATTTCTTGAATTGGTCATGAAAAGTGTGTATTGGAAACTTAAGTGTAGTGTAGTAAAGTGCTTAGGAGGATTAGTCACTATACCCAAATATATCCTACCCATCACTTAGCCTACATTATAACCTGTAAAGACCTGATTGATCCTAGACTTCGCAAGCTTAGATTAGTAGAGACATACACTACGGGCAAGCCTATGGTACGACCTTGGGATGAACATGAATTTCTTTGTGAGAGTGACTGAATTCTTTCAATTTGTAAGTACTTAAATTATACTTAAATACATCTTTGAGTATGTGGACTAATTTCTCTCTTTGATTTGGTGAGAGCACATGATTTACAAAGGTATTGGTAAAGTTCAGGTATTTTTGAGTTTACACAAGAAGTGAGTCATAGTAAGGAATGTATTTGAGTCATCTCTTGAGGTTAGGATGTTAGAAGAAGTCGCACAAATATTTTAAATAGTCTTGGCATTGGTCTACGTTTGAAGAAAGATGTCAATAGTTCTTATGTTGAGTTTTAAGTGTTGGTATAAGTCGTTGTCATTGGTATGATGCTTGAGTATATTTTGAAAATGTGTTTCTTGTCATTGTGCTTAATTTGAAAGTTTCTCGATAACGAGCAAGATTTTAAGTGTGGGGTGTTGATAAACGGCCAAAAATACATATTTTTTGGTGTACTTTCATATCATAACTTGTGCGGTTACGGTAGGTTACATGAGTTTTTGTAGTGAATTATGCTCATTACGTGCATTCTTATGTGTAGGAGCAAGTTGGACAAAATATAAGCAAAAGAAATTGATTCGGGACCAAAAGAGAAAAGGACTTTGCTCGTTCACTCTCTCTTGCACACGAGAGAGTGAACGAGCTAGCTGAGGAAAAGCTTGAGGAAAAAATAGCCGATTATGACAAAAAGGCATGGAAGTGCACGAGAGACCTAGAAGGAAAGAAAAAGAGAAGAACTTCGCTCGTTCACTCTCGCGTGCGCACGAGAGAGTGAAGGAGCTAACCTGAAAAGGCTATTTCAAAGTGGGTTTATATTATTCCGCCCCATGCAAACCCTATCACATATAAATAGTCCTTAAACTCACTTTTTAAGGGATGGAGACATTTTTATAGAGGGGATTCGACCCAAGGAGGCAAGAACATGCTAGGAACAAGGCGGAGAATTCTTCGACGAGTTTTTTACTTTCTTCTTCCTATTTTTCTTATTGGTTATGTATTCTAGTATGTAATTATGCATACTATTATGAATAGCTAATTTGTTATCTAGGGTTTTGGTGGAACCTTTTGTAGGATACACTCTTGTGACATTTTTATATAATTGAACCGTTGGATTTTTCTACTTATCCAACTACGTGTTTATTGATTTTTATGGATTTTTTATACTTGTCCAACTATGTTTTTCTACTTTTCCAACTACCACAACCGCGATCATCCAGACCAGAAAAATTGTCCTTTTTCAGGTAAGAGAAGGTATAATTGTTTGGGCCCGACCCTACTTGGTATATATACATGGAAAAACGGTATTTTAAGGATTAGGGACATACTTTTGACACAGATTCGACCTAAGGAGGCAGAGACACAATAGGAGCAAGGCGGGGAATTCTTCTACGAGTTTTTCCTTCCTCTTCCTATTTTTCATTGTGGGTTATGACTTTTATTATTGTAGTTTTACATACTATTATGAATAGCTATTTTGTTATCTAGGGTTTTGGTGGAACCTTTTGTAGGATAAATTCTTGTTATGTTTTTATATAATTGAGCTGTTGGATTTCTCTACTTGTTCAACTACATTTATATTGTGGTTAGTTGAAAAGCTCTCAATCGATTGTGCCTATTTAGTGTGTATTACTCAGGATAGAGTACATATTTAGGTAGTTGTTGAACAACATCACCCCCGACGTATATGAGGGATCAATAACGAAGGGTTTAAAAGTGAGATTAGGGATAACGAAACCTTCGGTGCGATCTAAGTGAGCCGTACTTAATGCCAGCTAGCGTAATTTTGGAGAATATATCTAGTAAATTGCGGTAGTTACTCGGGAGAGAATTACAACACGCAGAGTGCTCATGATCGGTAGAGAATACTTAGGCGAAATTATAGAAGACGTAGCGGGAAGGATTCCGACAATTGGGAAAATCATAACTCTAGACCTCCTTAATATTTTCTCCAAGCTTAGTCAAATTAGTAATAACACAAGAATCTTAATATCTATAAGTAAGGAATTGTTCAAGCTTGTATTCTTGGTGATAGTGAACAACTGTAGCTAACCCTTAGTTCTATGTGGGATTCGACTCCGGACTTGTAAACCGAATTATGTTTTCAACGACCGCTTAGTTCTTTTTATAAGACATAGTTGGACGTGATCAGTATATATACTCCCTTTTTTCAAAATGATAAGTTTAAAATATGACATAAGGTAAGTCATATACTTTTAAGCACTAACTAAGCAGAATATAGACATTTAATTCTCCAACCCTAGTCTAAGTCCTACAGATCTACCTTAGGTAGAGTCTAATAGGTGCCTAACACCTTTTATTTAGAAGAACAAGAACCCTTATCCTAATCTCACACGTTAGCAGAATAATAAGATAACAATTTAACAATGAATAGGTACTCTAGTATACCTTATTAGGTGGCGACTCTATTTCATCATCAACAGGAAAACCATTAGTTCAATCATGTTTTGGCTCGTGCAAAATGGGATGCAACAATGAGCGATGAGTTATGTCGTGTGGTTATACCTTGTGGATGTATTCATGATTTGTTGCAGCTAGCTGAAGTCGAAAAAGTCTGTATATGCGAGAATCGGGTCTTAGGAGGAGGCCCGGGTGTTGAGAGTGGGATCTAAGGGTTGTTGACTAAGGTTGAACGAAGAATCTTCGATTATGTAGTGTTGACGGGATTATATGGATTGGGGTGATGTGATATCACCCGTGTGTATGTGTATGGCAAGTTTAAGCAGAGACTGGATGACTTTGGAACGACTTTTGGCATGTTTGAGGACATACATTTTTTAAGAGGGGAAAAATGTAATGACCCGACCGGTCGTTTTTAGCTTTTTAGCATCCCACTATTGATTTGGAAGAATGATTCTCATCTAAGAAGATTTACGTTGGAAGAGTTTACCAAGTTTGACGGTTTGCGTATCTGATCTCGGATCAGAGTTTTGATGGTTCCGTTAGTTTCGTATGGTGATTTTGGACTTACGCGTATGCCGGGAATTCGATTTAAAGGTTCCTAGGTTGATTTGGCACTTTTTGGCGAAAGTTGACAATTTTAAGGTAGAATTTTCCTAAGTTTGACTTATTTGCTATCGGGATTGGATTTTGGTTTCAGGACTTGGAATAGTTATGTTTTCTTATTTGAAATTTTTTTGCAAAATTTGGTGTCATTCTGAGTTGATTTGATAGGAATCGGACGCATGGTTGTGATTCTAGCAATTTCTGAAGTTCATTGTGATTTTCATGTGTTTTGTTGTCCGATTCATTATTACAAATGTCATCTTAGTATTTTGATCACATGAGCAAGTTCGTATAATGTTTACGCACCTATGTGGATGTTTGGTTTGGAGCCTCGGGAGCTCGTCTGAGTTTCAGACGCGTTCAGGAGAGTTTTGTGCAAGATTATTTTTAGCTGGTGTGTTGTCCTCGCTAGAAGAAAATTGACTTTCTGTTGGTGACAAAAAAAAATGAAAAAATTGTCACAATACACTTTTCGTGGCAAACTTAGGAACATTAAGAATAGTTCTATAGCAGACAAGTATTCGCGAAGACCACCGAAAATTGCTACGCAATTTACTTTTGTTTGAAGAACACTATTTGCAGAAACCCAATTTATTAGGAAGGAGATGAAGAAGAAACCCTACTGTTAGAGACCTTCTTCTTTGAAAATACTTGTTGCAACGTTTGTTCAAAACTGGAAAAAAAATTAGTGTATATTCACGACAATTTAAGTATAATTTTCAGTAAAATATTACTTTCTATGGTGACTAGGAGTTCGCCACTAACCCTAACACTTTTTTGTGGAGAGTGGTGATTTTTTATTTGTCCATGAAAGCTCTTACTCCTTTTAGGAGCGGCCCAATCAATTTTGTGGCCCAAAGTCAAACTTTACGAGGGTCTTAATTTTTTTTTTAATTCTTTTTATTTGAAGTCTATTTTTCTAACTTCTTTTTAGATGCAAAGTTATTAATAATTTTCTTGTAATCAATTTCTCTTAATAAGTCTTTCTCAATTGATAATATAGCTAATCTATTTAACCTCTTTTGAGACAATGTTGATCTTAAGGTAAGATTTTATTAATTTTAATTTTGAAAAACTTTTTTTCGCCGAAGCAATAGTAACATGAGTTATTAACATTATTCTATAAGCAATATAGGCATTTGGGAAAGAATCAATTTTTTTATTTGATTGAGTATATCAATTAAACTGTTATCTTCTAATTGTGCTATTTTTTCTTAACATTTTTAATTCAGAAGATAAATCTAAATCATCAATATCATATTGAGTATTATGCTTTAAGGAACATTCAAGATTAAGGAAATGTTTTTTCGAATTTTCATCATCTAGTGATCTCAGTATTTTATGCTAAGAGAAAACAAAAAATATTTGCGTTTGTTTAAAACTGTTCAAATCTATTTTGAAGTGTAAAATAACCTTGTCTATTATGTATAAAAAGTAATCAACTTTAAAGGACACTTCGAGAGATTATGAAGTTTCATTATCAACATTCTCATTAATGTGTTTCTTCCTATATATCACACGTTTCTTACAAAATTCGGATTCGATATTCATTTTAAATGCAATTTCCTTGGCGAAAATCATAGTTGTTGCAAATCTTTCTTCTCTATAGTTGTTAAAGAAAGAAATCAAACATTTTCATACACGAAACTTTTTTAAGAACTTATATTTAGCCTATTTGGTGTAAAAAAAAAGGGGCCCCTTACAAATGTGGGGCCTAAAGCAGTTGCTTTACCTGCTTTAGGGAAGGGCCACCCATGACTCCTTTAGGGAAGCTGATTCTTTATAGCGTTTGTATTATAAGGTGGATAATCAAATCCTAACCAATAAGGTTGAAATTTCGATATCTAATCTGAACAAATTGCTCCCGCTATGAAGCTTTCAATGTTCCATTAATGGAGCAGTGAATTAGGGCACATGCAAACAGAGGCTTCTAGAATTAGATGCAAAGAAATTAGGAAGAAGAGAGTCGGTTATTCATTCTCTTAGCTGAAGAATACAGTGCTGCATTTATAGACAATGCAAAGCACAACCACGTGCACAACATATGCTTTTAACTAACCACTAACTAACTGCTAAGCTAACTAGTGTTCTACTGTAGTTAACATAGCCTAGTTTAGCTAGTTTAGCTTCTATTTCAATACTCCCCCTTAATCTGGAGGGTGGAATACATCGAGCACTCCAAGCTTGGATAAAAGGAACTGGTGCTGAGCAGTACCTAGGGCCTTCTTTGATCACGCCTCTTACAAAATAACAATCGATCTCAATGTGCTTTGTCCTTTCATGAAATATAGGATTAGATGAAATTTATATGGCTGCCTTACTATCACAAAACAGCTTCACAGGTGTGGTAACATTCACATCTAGCTCTTCCAATAGTCTTGTCAACCATATTACCTCATAAACTGCTGCTGCCATGCTCCTATATTCTGCCTCAACTGAGCTTCGACTCACAGTATGTTGTTTCTTTGACTTCCACGATATGATTGAGTCTCCCAATTTTATGATGTAGCCAGTAAAGACCTCCTAGTGTTTGGACATGCTGCCCAGTCACTATCACAAAATGTAGTCAACTCTATGCAAGGACTGTTCTTCAACAAAATCCCCTGACCTGGTGACCCTTTTAGATATCTAACAAGTCTTAGTGCAGCTTCCAAGTTTGAAGTATTGGGCTGTTGCATGAATTGGCTTAAGACTTGAACAGCAAAGCTAATGTCAGGTCTGGTAATAGTCAAGTAGAGTAGTTTTCCAATGAGCCTTTGATAAGGATTGGCATCTGAAAGGACAGTATCCACAATGCCTCCTACATGTTCATCATAATCCACAGTAGTGAATTTAGCATTTGTCTCTAAAGGTGTGTTAACAGGTTTAGCTCCACTCAACCCAACATCAGAGATCAACTCCAAAGTGTACTTCCTCTGATTGAGTAGTATACCATTTGGTGATCTTAAAATTTCAATGCCTAGAAAATACCTTAGTTCTCCCAGGTCTTTGACTTTGAAACTGTTATGCAATACAGTCTTTGTCTCATCAATCAATCTTCTTTTGTTTCCAGTAATGAGCAGATCATCTACATACACCAAGAACATGACCAAGTCCTCATCTTCTTTCTTTTTGAATAAAGAATGATCATGAGGGCTTTGTCTATACTTAGCCGATTGTAATGCATCTGTAAGTTTTATATTCCATTGTCTAGAGGCTTGTTTCAAGCCATATAGTGAATTCAAAAGCCTACACACTTTATACTCCCCCTGGTTTTGAAACCCCTGAGGTAGGTCCATGTAAACTTCTTCAATCAAGTCTCCTTGTAGAAAGGCATTATTCACATCCATCTGGTACAGGGGCAAGTTTCTTGAGGCTGCTACACTGATCACAGTTCTCGCAGTTACCATTTTGGAAATTGGTGAGAAGGTCTCATGATAGTCCAAACCCTCCTGTTGAGTGTATCATTTTGCTACAAGTCTGGCCTTGTATTTGTCCACCTCACCATTAGGTTTGTGTTTGATCTTGTACACCCATTTTGAGCCAACTGCCTGCTTCCCTTTTGGTAGGTATACCAGCTCCCAGGTCTGGTTCAGTTCTAAAGCATTCACTTCCTGCTGCATGGCTTCAATCCATTTTGGATCTTGAGAGGCTTCTTTAAAGTTCTTAGGTTCTATTGATGCTGAAAACATGTTGAGGTACTCCTGATAGTTAGTGGATAGATGACCATATTGCACATGGTTACTTATGGGGTACAAGCAATTAGGAACTTTTCTCTTAGGAAGTACATAATCTTTAAGCCATATGGGTGGCTTAGTGATTCTTTTGCCTCTGCTACCTTTTGTGGCTGCTTCAATGGGAACAGACTAGTCCATAGGAGGAGCCTTTTCTCTAACTCCTTGCACAGTAGTATCCAGTGTCTCCACTTGATCATTGGTATCTGCATAGTCTTCAACAGGTTGGAGAGCTGCCTCCTGATTGTCAATGATAGGAGGTTCAACTATGGGTTCATCTGCCGATTCTCCATATAATGCATTGAAGTCATTGTCCTGCTGCAACATGTGAGGGTGTTCTGATGGTGTTGGTGCATCATTCACCTGCATGAATAAGACTTCCTCCTCATGTTCAATAGGAATGTTTCTGAAAGGAAGAATCCTTTTTCTGAAACTTACATCTTTGCTAACAAAAAAGGTTTTAGTGTCAAGATCAAATAGCCTATATCCCTTCTAAACCTTAGAATACCCCATCAACACTGTTCTTCTTGCCCTTAGGGCTAGTTTATCACCTCTTGGCAAGCTGCTTGCATAGAATAGGCATCCAAACACCCTCAGATGATCTAAACTAGGCTCCTTACCATAAAGCAATTCATATGGTGTCTTTCCATCTAGTACAACAGTAGGTAGCTTATTGATCAAATACACAGCAGTCTTCACACATTCTCCCCAAAATTTCACTGGTACTGAACTATGAATCTTCAGAGCTCTTGCCACTTCCAAAATATGTTTGTGTTTCCTCTCAACTACTCCATTTTGTTGAGGGTTGTATACGCAACTACTTTGATGAATTATGCCAAAACAAGACAACATTTCACTACATTGTGAGCTGAAGAATTCTGTGACATTATCTGATCTCAACACCTTAACAGAAGTACCAAATTGATTTTTGACCATTACTAAGAAATCTGTGAGTACAAGTACTACATCACATTTTGATTGAATTAAGCAGACCCAAGTATATATGCTATAATCCTTCACTATAGTAACAAAATACTATTTTCTATCAAATGTAGCTTTTCTATAGGGACCCCACACATCAACATGAATCAATTGAAATATACTACTAGATTTATTCTTACTAACAGGAAAGATTAACCTTATCTGTTTTGCCATTGGACACACTGAACAGTTTTCCTGCACCTTATTATTGACTTTATTCTTAAAACTAGGGATATGTTGCATAGCAATTGCTAATAGATTACCTAATCTGAGATGCCATAGCTCTACTTCATCTACTTCACCAGTCACTGCTGCTCCTACTGTAGGCTTGTACTCCCTTTGTAAAATGTATAGGCCATTATTCTCTCTACCAATCCTCATTACCTTGACATTGTAAAGTCCCTGAAATACACAGAAGTTAGGAAAGAAAGTAACTTTACATAATATCTCCTTGGTAAGTTTTGATACTGAAAGCAAGTTGAACTTGAAATCTGGGACACGTAGGAAATTTGTAATCTTTTGACTTCCTAGAACCTTTGTACTTCCTGCACATGTTATGGAGGATATGTTTCCTGTTGGCACTTGTACTCTACAGTCTTGTTCCTTTTCTAAGTTCCTTAGTTCATCTAGCAACTCCTTGCATGGTTTAATGTGATGAGATGCTCCAATATCAATTATCCATTCACAAGCATAGGTACTAGACAGCAATGTAACAGTACCTGCCACCACACTTGAAGTGTTATCAGTTGATGGTTGCTTCTTTAGGAGGTCCATTAGCAGTGCATATTCCTCATCAGTGAAGAAATGTCCCTTCATTTGACTCTCAATAGCTGCATTGTTGGCTTGTGGTTTGAGTCCTCCACTGAATTGTTCTCTACCATTTTGTTGTCCTGAAATTTCACCAAATTGCCCAGTTTTCTTCTTACTCTAAAGTCAGGGGGATAGCCCACAATTTTATAACAGTTTTTCTTCAAATGTCCTTTGTACCCAAAATATTAACAAATCAATCCTGAGCTCCTAGATTTAAACCCCTGTGTTCTTCCTGCCAGCATAGTAAGTGGATCTCTTTGAGTGTCTACCACACCATGTTTCCTTTGACTTTCCTCTTACATGAACCATTTAAAAATTCAAGCATACCTTTACCTCTCAGTGCTAGTTTCATAGCCCTGCTCCACAGGGCATAATTCTCTGGCCCTGTGAGCTTAATTAGGATTAAAACTACTCCTGGAGTGTCTCCTGCTTGAAGAAATAGTGGATGATTGTGATCGAGCGAGCTTACCCCATTACCAGCCATGTCTGCCAAAAATTGTTTCAGTTTCACCGTAGCTTCTCGCCGGAGTAGATCCTCACATTCGCCGGCTCTGATACCATGAACAAATTGCTCCTGCTATGAAGCTTTCACTGTTCCATTAATGGAGCAATTAATTAGGGCACATGCAAATAGAGGCTTCTAGAATTAGATGCAAATAAATGAGGAAGAAGAGAGTCGGTTATGCATTTTCTTAGCTGAAGAATACAATGATGCACTTATAGACAATGCAGATCACAACCACGTGCACAACATGTTCTTTAACTAACCACTAACTAACTGCTAAACTAACTAGTGTTCTACTGTAGTTAACATAGCATAGTTTAGCTAGTTGAGCTTCTATTTCAATACAATCAACCAACTATTTTTTACTTCAAAATATCGAGCATTTAAAAAAAACAAGAAGAATTTACTTTTGAGATAAATACTTGTATGATTAAGATTATTTTATATCGTTCTTAGTTACATGGTTTGCTAAAACATTAAAAGAAGGATATATAATATAGACAGCGAGTAATATCTAATTAGATCCGTATATATTACGAAGAAGTTACTCGATCTTCTTAATTACCTTTTGTATCTGATTATCAATTTTTTGATATAATTATATAGTAAATGGCTTGCACTTTATAAAGCATACTTAAAATATCTTCCAACATAGAACAAAAAGAAAAGAAATATGAACTTTTATTCTTAGAATTTATCAAGTACATGCATCCATTTTGATTTATAGATCAAATCAACTTTGTTATGGAGTATACTTCGATATGCGACATATACTATAAATTGAAATTTAATGCGCCATCTTTGATGCCCTCAGGAAGTCCTGTAAGTCATAAAACAATATACTAAGTGGAAGATACGGCACAGAATTAAGGGTTCAATTGAATTCAATATTTTTAATGAGTATATATACGTGTGTGAAAAACGTTACTTACTGGACGTAGTCAATCTTAATAACACCAGCCACAGGATTAGCAATAGTTGAAAAGGCTTCTTTAGATAGATCTAGGGTTCCACCACATCCAGGGCAATGATCAACAATCTTTACCACAATACTCTTGCCAGTGCAAGGGTGTGGCACTGGATTTGTTGGACCAGTGCATGTGACATTAAAAAATTCGCCACATATTGCACCATTATTCCAAAGAGGGTCACTTGCTGCTGCTATGATGGTACCTTCTGGTGTATTTCCATAACATGCCGAAGCTGCAACAACAACAATTATGTCTCAGTTCATGTCAAGTTGAGCAACAACTATATGGAAAAAAATTAGTATCAAGCAAATAATGAATGAGACATTTGCATTGTTGCTCACTTGAATAAAACAATTGTTCTTATTTTATTTTTGAAGTAAAAATAGACTAATGTATGGTCAAGAACCTTTTTATTTATTCGTTATTTCACAAAGAGAAATACGTTAATCACTTTTCTTACTTTTTCTCTTATCAATAAAGTTCTGTTTATTAGTTTAAATTTTTGCATTGATAATGTAAAATATATTAAGTCATATGTAGTACAATAATTGAAGGTAAATATCTCAATAAATATTAATTATGAGAACATGATAAATGATATAACTTACCTGATACTACAAGTTAAATTTTACTTATAGAGTAAACAAAATTTACACCACTCAATGTATACAACGTAAATTCTATTTTGTTTGGGTCTATTAAGAGTTTAAAGAAAGGAAAAAAAAATACTTACGAACATAATTTGTATAAAATGTGGCAGTCCCTGGTATAGCTAAAGCTATGGAGAATAAAGTTGTCACAACACCAATGATGAGTAAAATACTTTTAGGAATTGCCATTTCTTTTTTAAAACCTTTTTATTTCACTGATATAATGCCTAACCAACCACTACCTATTTATAGTATTTTCTCTAAATGTCCACTGGCTAAAATAAGATAACCAGTTAAATAGAATTAAGGAAATTCGTTTATTATGTAATTCTTGTCTTACTATATAGAGATGCATCGCAATATATTCATGTTCCACTTGCGATTACATGATCATAGTGCTATTATCTGAAGGCAATTTTAAGGTAGGTTAATTATTAAATATCACTTGTGATGTGGTAAGTTAATAAATTTTTATTTTATTTTTCATAGTAAGTTAATAAAAAATGTTTTATCTCTTTGGCATTGTGCAAATTATTGAAGTTTATCCTAACAGATAGCAATTTAGAGCTCTCTGTTAGGATGAGTGAAAATTCAATCGGAGAAGTCGGGAGATTGACAAGAATGGCCATAAAAGGAGATGCGCTTTAAATATAGTCCACGATTTTAAATGTATTTAAAAAATACCCCCCGTACTCATATGCATTTATTGCTTATCTGGGATTTTTCTACCAAATTGGAAAATTGTATACTATATTTATTCTACATACATTATTATAATTATCCATAAATTCTACCGGTTGACACGAATTTGTGATTATTTAATTAGCCATAAAACTTTATGTTATCTACATTTAATTTATTTGTTAAATTATTTACAAACTTAACTTGATTGCCATAATTTTGTGCATGTTTAATTATTCATCAAACTCTACTAGATTTTTGTGCACAGTTTATGCGGTTGACATAATTTTTTGTGTTGTTGTAGTGACTCACCCGATCATTTTGAGAATTAGCGTCCCGTTCAGTAGATTAAGGTCTCGAGCAGCTTCATATTGTGTGTTATAACTTGTGTGTGTGGTCGAATTTGACTTTCGGATGATTCAGTATTGATTTGGAAGAATAATTCTTGTTTTTGAAGCTTAAGTGAAAAGAGTTGACCGGAGTCTTGACTTTTGTATAGACAACTCCAAATGGTGTTTCAATGATTTCAATAGCTTCATATGGTGATTTTGAATACAGTCATATGTCTGTATTAGGATTTGGAGGTCTGTGGGTTAATTTGATACATTTTGGCGAAAATTGGAAAGTTGAAAGCTTGGAAGGTTAAGAGGTTTGATCGATAGTTGACTTTGTTGATATCGGGTTCGAAATTTAACTTTAGGAATTGGATTAGCTCTCTTATGTCATTTGGAACTTGCATGCAAAATATGATGTCATTCCGGGTTGATTTGATATGATTCGGCGCGAGTAGTAGAAGTTGAAAGTTCATAAATTCATTAAGTTCGATTCGAGGTGCGATTCATAGTTTTGATGTTGTTTGATATAATTTAAGGCCACGAGAATGTCCCTGCTATATTATGGAAGTTCTTGGTATATTCAGACGGGGTTCCGAGTGGCTCGGATGAGTTTCGGACGAAGTTCGGATTGTTTTGGATCATTTTAGTTAAGACTGGTTCGGTGTGTCCGCATCTGCGGATGGCTGGTTGCAAATGCCAGCCCGCAGATGCAGCACTTTGGTCGCAGAAGCGAATTTGGATTGGAGGGAGAAAAGTCGTAGGTGCGGGGAGTTGAGCGCATCTACGCAATCGTAGGTGTGGTCCCTGAGCGCAGAAGCATAATTTTCTATCGCAGATGCAAAGGGTGCTGGGCCAAGGTATTTTCGCAGAAGCGTGAATTTTATTTGCAAAAAGCCACAGGTGCGGTGGGTGTGTCGCAAGTGGGAGCAAGCTGGGTAGAAAGGTTATAATTCGAGGGTTTGCCCAATTTTATCATATTTTGAGAGTTAGACCTCGGATTTGAGCGATTTTTGAGGGGTTCTTCACGTGTTTGATTGGGGTAAGTGTTCTTTATCCGAAATTGATTGTATTTCATGATTACATAATTATTTTTATCATTAAATTAGTGAATTAAATGACAGAAAATGGGGAATTTTGTAAAATCTTTCAAAAGTGTAAAATGAGGATTTGAAGGATGATTTGATATCGGAATTTGATAATTTTGTTATGGTTGGACTCGTATCGGAGTGGGTGTTCGAATTTTTTAGATTTTATCGAGTTTCGAGGTGCGAGCCCAGGGTTGACATTTTAGTTTTAATTAAAGATCGAAGCTTTATTATCCAGAATCATTTCCTATAAGTTTTATTTATGATATTAAGTTAGTTTGGCTAGATTTGAACGGTACGGAGGTTCTTTCATTCAAGAAGGGCATTTTAGAGTATCGGTCTAGCTTCTTTGAGGTAGGTATCTTGCCTAACTTTGTGTGGGGGAACTACCCTTTATGATTTGAGTCGTTTGTGCTATGTGTGTCAAGTGAAAGCCGTGTACGCGAGGTGACGAGTATGTACTCAGGCTTATATGTCGAAATTGACCGGTCTAGACTCTTAGACATCTCGTAACCTATTTGGATTTGTTAGCACATGTTATATCCTTTATTCGTCATGTCTACTATCACATACCTTATTTGAAGATGTCGTTACATGTCACATTCTTTATTTTTCAAGTTTGATCTTATATGCTTTATTTGGAGTTGTTATCATTTTTACCATTACGTGATTTCTTTTATTGTTGAGTTGCTCTTCATTGAGATTATTGTTACATGATATCCCTTGCTGCCAGTTTATTCTCATTCCTATAGACATAGTACTAGCTCGTGTCATTTCTTTCATTGCTAGCTTAAGTCATACACTAGAATCTGGAGTTGCCATTTCATGGAGAAACTTTCACAATTGAGTTTATCCTTAAAACATTAATTAGAATTGAAGTTATCGAGAGACATTAGTCTATTTTACTTAAAGTTGTGTGTGAAGGAGGCTTTGTTACTTGTTGAGTTACTTTTACGTTCATGTTGTTGTTATTGAGATTGTATATACATTGTGTTGAGCCATGGGTTATTTGTTGTGAAATTATTGATATCGTTGAACCTTTGGAAAGGTTGTGGCCTACGGGAACTTGTGATACGAGCTGATATGTTGTATTGATGTGATGATAGCACATGTGAATTGTTGTGTGATTGGATTGATGTTATGTGGAGTATAAGGGTGGCATTTCACTTTTGTTGTTATATGGGGCATAAGTGTGGCATCTCATTGTTGAATGTACGAAGTGATATGGGTGGCTATAGTGTTATTGTCCAGGCGGAGTGATAAGGGTGGCTATTACACGGAGAGAAAAGGGTGGCTATTATATGGAGTGATACGGGTGGCTATAGAAGAGATAAGGGTGGCTAACGATATTGTCAGGGCGGAGTGATACGGGTGGCTATCGGAGAGATAAGGGTAGCAATGTCATGGATAATGTGTGATGGTTTGGAGACATTATGTGGGTGATTTTTGTGTGATGGTGTGATTTTCTGTGTGTTTGTCATACACCATGGGTGACTTGTTTTGTTGTTTCGACGAGCTATTTGATGTCCTTGATATTATTTGTTGACTTGGGCCGCAGTAGTACATTTGCACAAGCATACACTATAGCATGCCACTTATACTAGCTCATGAGTATGAAACTTGACATTTATTGATCATGCCCATGTGTTCTTGTATTATCCATTTTCATGTTTCTATTAAGCCTGTGACTATGCTGGCGGATTGTGATTTTGGCACGTGAGTTGTCCGTGCAGTTGTGATTCGAGATGTGGGCACGAGGTGCTATGAGTATATGATCATGGGTTGAGACCCGGGACTTGTGAATATAATATGAGGTATCATGGAGTGATTTTATTGTGAAACTTTTGAAGAACAAATTGATTAATTGGTCGTCCTTTGTGTTCCTTATTTGGTTTAAACGATACTTTACGGTGTTCTTATTACATTATTGTTTATATCACTTATTGATTCTTGTTCCCATTTACTGATTTTGCTTTCCATTATTAGATTTATACCACAAAGGTTATTTTGTCTAGTGAGTGTCTTCACTATACTTCGGCACTACTCTACCGAGATTAGTCATAATACTTACTGGGCATCGATCGTGGTGTACTCAAACTACGCTTCTGCATATTTTTGTGCAGAGCAATGTATTAGAGATATCAGACTCGGGCAGAGATAGCTTATTGATTGCGAGGATTTAAGGTAGAGCTTCTTGGTCATCGCAGTCCCTTAGAGTCATTTCCTTATATTGTACTATCAGCTTGTCTTTTGAATGGCATTGTATTTCGATACTTGCGATCTTTCCATGTACGTAGCTGGAGTTCGTGACTCTGTATTACCAGTCTTGGAAAGTTATTTTGATTATTTCCGAGTAGGGTTATTTCACTTTTATCTATGCACTTCTATTAAACTATGTTTCAAGTTATCATTGTTAAGAATTGGCTTAATCGTTCTTAGTAATCTGCTTACCTAGTCTTAGAGACTAGGTGCCATCATGACATCCTACGAAGGGAAATTGGGGTCGTGAAATAAATTGTCACGACCCAAAATCCCTCCTTAGGAGTCGTAATGACACCTAGTCTCCAAAGTAGGTAAGCTGATCACTCAACATTATTTTGATCAATTAAAACATGGAATAACAAAAAAGGAGTTTAACATAAATACTGAAATAAGAGTTATACAAGACAAAGCGGTAAATACTCAACATAATATCCCATAACTAGGTGGTACAAAGTCACAAGTTCTAATTGAATACACGAGATCAATCTCAAAATACAGTACTGTCTAAAATGCATAAATAGCAGAAATAAAATAAGAGGGTCACTCTGAGGCCTAGGGTCGGATCATATAAGGACACCTTGAAGTATCTGGTGCGTGCAATGCCTCACTGCTGGTCAGTTTGGTTCAAAATATCTAGATCTGCATAACAATATGCAGAAGTATAGTATGACTACACCACAATAGGTATCCGGTAAGTATCAAGACTAACCTTGGTAGAGTAGTGACGAGGTTCAAGTCGTTTGATACTCACTAGACAAATAACATGTGTAATGAATATAACGAAGAAAAGTGATAATTGAAATATAACTGAAAACAGTAATCGCAACCCATTTAGAATATGTAATAACGAATCAATGTAGTAAAACCCATTTTTTATCACAAAATATCAAATAGAGGTAAGGCATGCAATAAAATGTCAAATACAGCCATTAACTCAGGTAAGTGCCCAACGTATGTTTTTTAGAAACAATTGTAACACAAGAATAGCAACCATGTCTGAAAAAATCACAACAACAATGGGGATACCCCAAAATATCACATAACATCGTCCAAATACCACCCTTATGTGCATATAAATATGATATGCCACCTTTATTTCGCCACATGCGCATATAGCCACCCTTATTTTACCACGTAGGCAGCCCGAGATAATGTCACTGTAACGATCTGGCCGGTCGTTTAGAGAATTTTAGGCCAGTTCTCTTATTTATTGCCTCCTCTATGTTATATTGTGGTTACGTGACTCATCGGAGTGTTTGGTTTTGGTTTCGGGTGAGTTTCGGAGTGAAATGGGACACTTAGTCCTAAAGATGGAAGTTTAAGTTTAAAGAGTTGACCGGAGTTTGACTTTTGTGTAGACGACTCCAGAATGGAGTTTTGACGGTTTTGATGGCTCCGTGTAGGAATTTTGTACTTAAGAGAGTGTCTGGATATTGTTGGAGGTCGGTAGGTAGTTTCGGCTTGAATTTGCGAAAGTTAGAAAGTTGAAGGTTTTGAAGGTGCAGAAGTTTGACCAGGAGTTGACTTTATTGATATCAGGATCAAATTCCAATTTCGGAAGTTAGAATAGGTCTGTTGCGTTATTTATTACTTGTGTGCAAAATTTGAGATAAATCAGAGTTGGTTGGGTATGAATCAACATTAGTTTTGGAAGTTGAATGTTCATAGTTTCAATAGGTTTGGATTGGGTTGCGATTCATAGAATCGATGTTTTTTTATGTGATTTTAGGCCTCGTGTAGGTTCGTTATGTATTTTGGAACTTGTTGGTATATTTGGACGGGGGCCAGAGTGTGAATCAGATCATTTTTTGGATTTTGGAAGATAGTTGAAGTGCTGAAGTCTGGTGTCATCGCACCTATAGTAGGTTTAGCCGCAGGTGCGGACACGCAAGTGCGAGATGGTTCATCGTAGAAGCGGACAGGGCCAACCAAGGGCAGGGTTACATGTGCGGTCACCTGGACGCAGATGCGCATCCGCAGACGCGACAGTTTTTTTTCGCATAAGCAGAACTTGAAGAGATTGTGAAGGACTGCAGGTATGGTCGAAGCTCCGCAGAAGCTTGCTTGTAGAAGTGAGCCATTGCCCACAGAAGCTTGACCTCAAGAGTGACTTTATATTCGCAGAAGCAAAGGGAGTTGAGCCTAAGTCAGGGCCGCACCTGCGATGGAAATTCCGCAGGTGCGGAGCCGCAGATGCAAGATCACTAGGTGATAATAGGCTAAATTCACGTAGTTTAGTGTATATTTGTACTCCAACTTAATGATGCTTCACTATCTTAGGAATGTTAAATGATGTTAAAATGGCTCTAAGTGTCGATTTTATGTTTCGCAGGAGCAAAGTGCGCTTATAAGGACCTAGGATTGTGTTTGGAGCAAAATTGAAGGAGAAAGACCCCTTGGAGTATTTAAAGTGTGAAAAGAAGGAAGAAAATTGCTGGGATAGATTACAAGTCCATTAGCGCGGCCTTAGCGCAACCTTAGCGCGGCCTCTAGCACGGTCGCACTAGCCCAGATGCCAGAGACAGAATATAGCCCCATTAGCGCGACCGCGCTAATCCAGCGATCCCAGGCAGAATGTAAGGCCATTAGCGCGCCTAGTAGCGCGCCGACTAGCGCGGGCGCGCAAGTCCAGTCGTATGTGTTATTTCCCAGGGGTAAAATTGGAAGTTTGGGGCAGTTCCACTTAACCTATATAAGTTCAACTCGCCCAAAAGATAGAATTAATCAGGTTTAGAGTTTTGTTCAAGAAAAGCAAAGGCAAGAGGCAAATAGGGCAATTAGGCATCAATTCCCATCTCTTTTCCTTGTAGTTTTGCCATTTTTGATGAATTCTTCTGTTGTTATTTTCAGTACAATTATGAGTAGCTAATCTATTTAGTCTAAGGTTTTGGTGGAACCCGTTGAGGATGAACATCTTTTTATATTAATATAGTTTGTTTGGTTTCAATCTCTATTTGTTCATCTAAGTTCTGATTGTAGTTGATTGAAGGGCCCTCAATTAGCTGTGCCTATTTAGTATGTATCTGCTCGAGAGAGAGTGCACATTTAGGTAGTTGTTGGACAACACCACTCCCAAAGTTTAGGAGGGATCCATAACCGAGGGTTTAAATGTTGGATTAGAAATAACGATATCTTGGGTGCAATTTAAAGTGAGCTGTAATAAAAGCTAGCTAGTGTAGCTCGAGAGAGTGCTCTAGTAAATTATCGTAAGTGCTCGAGAGAGATTTATGGTAGCAAAAGTGCTCATGATTGATAGATATAATTAGGCCAAACAATAGGAAATATACCAGATTGGATTTCATCAGCGGAGGAAACTATAACCTTAGATCCTTCTCGCATTTATTTACAACTCAGTATTAGTTATCTTTTAGTTTACTTAATTTCATTCAGTTTAGTGAGTACAAATACCAACAAATTGTTATTCTCAACCTTTGGGAAGTTGATTACGAAGAATCAAGTGAGTATAATAACTATAATTGATGGGTTAATTCCCTGTGAGATTCAACTCCGGGCGAATTACTCAGATTATATTTGCAACGCCCGCTTAGTCTTTTTATAAGACATAGTTGAGCGTGATAAAATTTTGACGTCGTTACTGAGGAATTAACGGTGTTATCAATTACAGTTTGAAGAAATACAAATTCTAAAGTATAGCCAATTTTCTTCAATTTTTCATCTATACATTGAAATTTTAACGTTTGCTAACTTGGTTGTACAGGTGCATGCCTACAAACTCATCAAGAACTGGTGAAGTATTTGAATCCTTATCAGACCCCGAGAAAGTTTTCAAGGCCTTGAACCGGGCCAACCGGTAGAGTAAATGACAACCATCAATTGAACAACTTGAACCTGATATGGAAAATATAAACAACAGGAACAACAATGAGGATGGCGTGGTAGACCCAGTTGCGCAGATAGAGGCACCTCTTGTGCCAGAGGCTCCTTTATATGATTGGGCACAACCCACGGCGGAGAATTTGGCCACTGCGATACTAGTCCCTTAGATACAGGCTGAGTCCTTTCAGATTACTAATAATATGTTGCACTTGCTGCAGAATAAGGGACTATTTTCAGGGTCATACATTGAGGACCCCCAACAGCATTTGAAGAATTTCCTGTCGATTTACAGGACTCAGAGGCAGCCAAATATCACTCAGGAAGCGATAAAACTCTTGTTGTTTCCATTCTCAGTGACAGGAGCAACCTAGACTTGGCTAAACTCGCTCCCCATTAATTCCATTACCGCATGGGAGGAGTTAGTTAAGCAGTTCGTGAACAAATTCCATCCACCCAACAAGACAGCTCAACAAATTGATGAAATCTTGAGCTTCAGACAGAAGCCAGCTGAAACATTGCAGGAAACATGGGAACGATTTAAAGGAATGTTGGTTATCTGTCCGCACCATGGTATTCCAGAGCAGATGTTGGGGTAGCATTTTTATATGGATCTGGACTGTAAAGGCAAATGTAGATGCTTTAGCTGGTGGAGCATTCTTGAGCAAAACATGGAGAGAAAGCCAGATCCTGCTTGATAAAATGGTGCAGAATTCAGGATGGACAACCAGGAATGCGCCCAGTACTCCTGTAGTTAACTCAGTGCCCTTCGACCCATCCAATACTCTTGCTAAGAATGTAGCCACCTTGATAACACAGATGAGCATACTAACTAAAAAGGTGGAGGAATCAGGGCAAAAGCAGCAGGTACATATCGTGGATACAACCAATGGGGGATTATGCACATCTTGGATTAGTCAGCCACTTGGTAATCAGTGGAATGCTGAATGTGACCATCATCACTACCCTGAAAATATGAACTATGTGTCGAATTATGGAGGTCAGCGACAGGGTGGACAGCATTGGGGCCAACAAAATCAACCATACAGGCCCCCTCCAGTAGCACAACAGTGGAAACATGGGAGCCATGCGGCCTCAGGTAAATGTGGCGTCTTACCAAAGGCTACATGGGTACAATAATCAGAATCAACATCAGTAACAGGCTTATCACCCTCCTCAGCAGCAGCATGGTGGTAGACAGGAAGATGGGTTTTCTAGACTTGAAGCAATGATGCAACAGTTCATTGGGTCAACTACAAAAATAAGCGAGAGAGTAGATGTACACGAGTCAGCTATTAAAAACATTGAATTGCAAATGGGACAGATCTCGATGTGCAAATAAATTGTCACGACCAAAAATCCCTCCTTAGGAGTCGTGATGGAACCTAGTCCCCAAACTAGGTAAGCTGATCACTCAACATTATTTAGATCAATTAAATCATGGAATAACAAAAAAGGAGTTTAACATAAATACTGAAATAAGAGTTATACAGGCCAAAGCGGTAAATACTCAACATAATATCCCAGAACTAGGTGGTACAAAGTCACAAGTTCTAATTGAATACACGAGATCAATCTCAAAATACAATACTGTCTGAAATGCATAAATAGCAGAAATAAAATAAGAGGGTCACTCTGAGGCCTATGGTCGGATCATATAAGGACACCTTGAAGTATCTGGTGCGTGCAATGCCTCACTGCTAGTCAGTTTGGTTCAAAATATCTAGATCTGCATAACAATATGCAGAAGTGTAGTATGACTACACCACAATAGGTATCCGGTAAGTATCAAGACTAACCTTGGTAGAGTAGTGACGAGGTTCAAGTCGTTTGATACTCACTAGACAAATAACATGTGTAATGAATATATCGAAGAAAAGTGATAATTGAAATATAACTAAAAACAGTAATCACAACCCCTTTAGAATATGTAATAACAAATCAATGTAGTAAAACCCATTTTTATCGCAAAATATCAAATAGAGGTAAGGCATGCAATAAAATGTCAAATACAGCCATTAACTCAGGTAAGTGCCAAACGTATGTTTTTTAGAAACAATTGTAACACAAGAATAGCAACCATGTCTGAAAAAAATCACCACAACAATGGGGATACCCCAAAATATCACATAACATCATCAAAATACCACCCTTATGTGCATATAAATATTATATGCCACCCTTATTTCGCCACATGCGCATATAGCCACCCTTATTTTACCACGTAGGCAGCCCGATATAACGTCACTGTAACGATCTGGCCGGTCGTTTTGAGAATTTTAGGCCAGTTCTCTTATTTATTTCCTCCTCTATGTTATATTGTGGTTACGTGACTCATCGGAGTGATTGGTTTTGGTTTCGGGTGAGTTTCGGAGTGAAATGGGACACTTAGTCCCAAAGATGGAAGTTTAAGTTTAAAGAGTTGACCGGAGTTTGACTTTTGTGTAGACGACTCCAGAATAGAGTTTTGACCATTTTGATGGCTCCGTGTAGGAATTTTGTACTTAAGAGCGTGTCCGGATATTGTTTGAGGTCGGTAGGTAGATTCGGCTTGAATTGACGAAAGTTAGAAAGTTGAAGGTTTTGAAGGTGGAGAAGATTGACTGGGAGTTGACTTTATTGATATCAGGATCAAATTCCAATTTCGTAGGTTAGAATAGGTCCGTTGCGTTATTTATTACTTGTGTGCAAAATTTGAGATAAATCAGAGTTGGTTTGGTATGAATCAACATTAGTTTTGGAAGTTGAATGTTCATAGTTTCAATAGGTTTGGATTGGTTTGTGATTCATAGAATCAACGTTGTTTGATGTGATTTTAGGCCTCGGGTAGGTTCGTTATGTATTTTGGAACTTGTTGGTATATTTGGATGGGGGCCCAGAGTGTGAATCAGATCATTTTTTGGATTTTGGAAGATGGTTGAAGTGCTGAAGTCTGGTGTCATCGCACCTATAGTAGATTTGGCCGCAGGTGCGGACACGCAAGTGCGAGATGGTTCATCATAGAAGCGGAGAGGGCCAACCAAGGGCAGGGTTACATGTGCGGTCACCTGGACGTAGATGCGCATCCGCAGACGCGACATTTTTTTTCCGCATAAGCAGAACTTGAAGGGATTGTGAAGAACTGCAGGTATGGTCGAAGCTCCGCAGAAGCCTGCTTGTAGAAGTGAGCCATTTCCCACAGAAGCTTGACCTCAAGAGTGACTTTATATTCGCAGAAGCAAAGGGAGCTAATCCTAAGTCAGGGCTGCACCTGCGATGGAAATTCCACAGTTATGGAGCCGCAGATGCAAGATCACTAGGTGATAATAGGCTAAATTCACGTAGTTTAGTGTATATTTGTACTTCAACTTAATGATGCTTCACTATCTTAGGAATGCTAAATGATGTTAAAATGGCTCTAAATGTCAATTTTATGTTTCGCAGGAGCAAAGTGAGCTTATAAGGACCTAGGATAGTGTTTGGAGCCAAATTGAAGGAGAAAGACTCCTTAGAGTCTTTAAAGTGTGAAAAAAAGGAAGAAAATTGCTGGGATAGATTACAAGCCCACTAGCGCGGCCTTAGCGCACCCACTAGCGCAGCCTTAGCGCGTCCACTAGCGTTGTCGCGCTAGCCCAGATGCCAGTGACAGAATATAACCCCATTAGCACGACCGCGCTAATCCAGCGATCCCAGGCAGAATGTAAGGCCATTAGCGCGCCTAGTAGCAGGCCGACTAGCGCGGGCGCGCTAGTCCAGTCGTATGCGTTATTTCCCATTGGTAAAATTGGAAGTTTGGGGAAATTCCACTTAACCTATATAAGGTTCAACTCTCCCAAAATAGAGAATTAATCAGGTTTGAGTTTTGTTCAAGAAAAGCAAAGGCAAGAGGCAAGGAGGGCAATTGGGCATCAATTCCCATCTCTTTTTCTTGTAGTTTTGTCATTGTTGATTAATTCTTCTGTTGTTATTTTCAGTACAATTATGAGTAGCTAATCTATTTAGTCTAAGGTTTTGGTGGAACCCGTTGAGGATGAACATCTTGTTATATTAATATAGTTTGTTTGGTTTCAATCTCTATTTGTTCAACTAAGTTCTGATTGTAGTTGATTGAAGGGCCCTCAATTAGTTGTGCCTATTTAGTATGTATCTGCTTGAGAGAGAGTGCACATTTAGGTAGTTGTTGGAAAACACCACTCCCAAAGTTTAGGAGGGATCCATAACCGAGGGTTTAAATGTTGGATTAGAAATAACGATATCTTGGGTGCAATTTAAAGTGAGATGTAATAAAAGCTAGCTAGTGTAGCTCGAGAGAGTGCTCTAGTAAATTATCGTAAGTGCTCGAGAGAGATTTATGGTAGCAAAAGTGCTCATGATTGATAGATATAATTAGGCCAAACAATACAAAATATACAAGACGGGATTTCATCAGCGGAGGAAACTATAACCTTAAGTCATTCTCGCATTTGTTTACAACTAAGTATTAGTTATCTTTTAGTTTACTTAATTTCATTCAGTTTAGTGAGTACAAATACCAACAAATTGTTATTCTCAACCTTTGGGAAGTTGATTACGAAGAATCAAGTGAGTATAATAACTATAATTGATGGGTTAATTCCCTGTGAGATTCAACTCCGGGCGAAATACTCAGATTATATTTGCAACGCCCGCTTAGTCTTTTTATAAGACATAGTTGAGCGTGATAACATTTTTGCATCGTTACTGTGGAATTAACGGTATTATCAATTACAGTTTGAAGAAATATAAAATTCTAAAGTATAGCCAATTTCTTTAATTTTTCATCTATACATTGAAATTTTAATGTTTGCTAACTTGGTTGTACAGGTGCATGGCTAGAAACTCATCGAGAACTGGTGAAGTATTTGAAGGCTAATCAGACCCTGAGAAAGTTTTCAAGGCCTTGAACCGGGCCAACCGGCAAAGTAAACAACAACCATCAATTGAACAACTTGAACTTGATATGGAAAATATAAACAACAGGAACAACAATGAGGACGGCGTGGTAGACCCAGTTGCGCAGATATTGGCACCTCTTGTGCCAGAGGCTCCTTTATATGATTGGGCACAACCCACGGCGGAGAATTTGGCCACTGTGATACTAGTCCCTCAGATACAGGCTGAGTCTTTTCAGATTACAAATAATATGTTGCACTTTCTGCAGAACAAGGGACTATTTACAGGGTCATATATTGAGGACCCCCAACAGCATTTGAAGAATTTCCTGTCGATCTACAGGACTCAGAGGCAGCCAAATGTCACTCAGGAAGCGATAAAACTCTTGTTGTTTCCATTCTCAGTGACAGGAGCAGCCTAGACTTGGCTAAAATCGCTCCCCATTAATTCCATTACCACATGGGAAGAGTTAGTTAAGCAGTTCGTGAACAAATTACATCCACCCAACAAGACAGCTCAACAAATTGATGAAATCTTGAGCTTCAGACAGAAGCCAGCTGAAACATTGCAGGAAACATGGGAACGATTTAAAGGAATGTTGGTTATCTGTCCGCACCATGGTATTCCAGAGCAGTTGTTGGGGCAGCATTTTTATATGGGTCTGGACTGTAAAGGAAAATGTAGATGCTTTAGCTGGTGGAGCATTCTTGAGCAAAACATGGAGAGAAAGCCAGATCCTGCTTGACAAAATGGTGCAGAATTCAGGATGGACAACCAGGAATGCGCCCAGTACTCCTTTAATTCACTCAGTGCCCTTCGACCCATCCAATACTCTTGCTAAGAATGTAGCCACCTTGATAACACATATGAGCATACTAACTAAAAAGGTGGAGGAATCAGGGCAAAAGCAGCAGGTACATATCGTGGATACAACCAATTGGGGGATTATGCACATCTTGGATTAGTCAGCCACTTAGTAATCAGTGGAATGTTGAATGTGACCATCATCACTACCCTGAAAATATTAACTGTGTGTCGAATTATGGAGGTCAGCGACAGGGTGGACAGAATTGGGGCAAACAAAATAAACCATACAGGCCCCCTCCAGTAGCACAACAGTGGAAACATGGGAGCAATGTGGCCTCAGGTAAATGTGGCGTCTTACCAAAGGCCACATGGGTACAATAATCAGAATCAACATCAGTAACAGGCTTATCACCCTCCTGAGCAGCAGCATGGTGGTAGACAGGAAGATGGGTTTTCTAGACTTGAAGCAATGATGCAACTGGTCATTGGGTCAACTGCAAAAATAAGCGAGAGAGTAGATGTACATGAGTCAGCTATTAAAAACATTGAAGTGCTAATGGGCCAGATCTCGATGTCCTTGAATAATCGTCCTCAGGGGACATTGCCTGCAGACACTAAGGTAAATCCTAAGGATCATGGTCCTAAGCAGCTAATGGTAGTGAGTCTACACAATGGCAGGGACTTAGACTTGGAGCAGGAAAGAGCTCAAGAAAGCAGACAGGATGAGACACTGATACCAGTGCCTATTGAATTTGATGAGTCAACAAAGCTGATTGAGGTGACAGTGCAGCCTGAACGAGGACAACCCAGCACACAGCTCGAGGCCGAGAAATAAGCGGAGCCAGCCCAAGAACCGGTATTTGAGGTGGTGGCTGACAAAGAAAAATCCCAACTCACTGGGAAGAAGATACCTCCAGCACCATTGCCACAGAGGCTGGCTAAGTATCAGAAGGATGAGCAGCATAAAAAGTTCTTGGACATGTTGAAACAAATACAGGTAAACATTCCTTTGATTGGTGCTCTGATGGAGATGCCTGTGTATGCCAAAATGATGAAGGACTTAATGTCCCGAAAATTGACGTCCAAGACCTGGCCACAGTGACATTTACTCAGACTTGCAATGCTGTTGTGACCCGACCAATTGTGGAAAAGCTGTCTGATCCAGGGAGTTTCACCATTCCCTGCATCATTGGAAATTTTGCTTTTGCAAAGGCACTTTGTGATTTAGGGGCCAGCATTAATCTTATGCCCCTGTCCATCTACAAGAGGTTGGGGATTGGTCGAGCTCGACCAACCTCTACGTTTTTGCAACTGGCAGACAAGACGGTAAAAAGACCGTCAGACATTCTGGATGACGTATTGGTGCAAGTAGGGAAATTTGTGTTCCCTGCGGATTTCGTGATACTGGACTGCAGAGTGGATGAAGAGATTCCCATAATTTTGGGAAGGCCATTATTGGCCACTGGGAGAGCCCTCATTGATTGTGAAACTGGGGAGCTCAAGATGAGATTGAAAAATGAGGAAATCACATTTAATGTGAAGAAATCCATGAGGCGACCAAGTGAGTTCACCCATTGTTCTCTTATTGATGTTGTAGATGTGATAGTGGAGGAAGATGATGATTCCTTAACTATTGAGGACTCCCTTGCTGCATGTTTGATGAATTTGGCTGAGGTAAATGGGGAAAAATTGGCAGAATGGGTATTAGCGCTTGACGGAAAAGGTGTTTGGCCGAGGGCACTCGAATTTGAGCCCCTACACTTAGAAAAGAGAGAGACTTCGCCAGCCAAGCCATCTGTTGAGGATCCACCCAAGCTAGAGTTGAAGCCACTGCCAACCCATCTCAAGTACGCGTTTCTTGGACCTAATTCTACTTTACCTGTTATTATCTCATCCAGTTTACTAGATGTGCAGGCAAAACAACTATTAAAGGTACTCACAGAGTGTAAGAGGGCCATTGGTTGGACCATGGCAGACATAAAGGGGATCAGCCCGGCGTTCTGTATGCACAAAATTCTACTGGAAGAAGGGCACAAACCTTCCACGGAACACCAGAGGCGGTTGAACCCAAACATGAAGGAAGTGGTGAAGAAGGAAATCATAAAGTGGTTGGATGTGGGAATTATTTTTTCCATCTCTGACAGCAACTGGGTTAGCCTAGTACAATGTGTACCTAAAAAGGGTGGCATGACGGTTGTAAAAAATGACAACAATGAGTTGATATCCACAAGGACCGTCACCGGCTGGGGAATTTGCATGGACTACAGAAAATTAAATCTTGTCACCCGTAAATATCACTTCCCACTTCCCTTCATCAATCAAATGCTCGACAGACTGGCAGGGAGGTCTCACTTCTGTTTTCTGGATGGGTACTCGAGATACAACAAAATTTCCATTGCCCCGGAAGATAGAGAAAAGACCTCATTCACTTATCCTTGGGGGTTCTTTGAATTCTGAACGATGCCCTTTGGCTTATGCAATGCACCCGCCACATTTCAAAAGTGCATGATGGCCATATTCACTGGCATGGTCGAGGATATCATGGAGGTATTCATGGATTATTTCTCAGTGGTGGGAAATTCATTCAATGAGTGCTTAGAAAATCTGACTCGAGTGTTGAGGCGGTGTATTGAGGCGAACCTTGTAATTAATTGGGAAAAGTGACATTTCATGGTACAAGAGGGGATAGTCTTGGGGTACTTGGTGTCGAACAAAGGAATTGAGGTTGATCGTTCCAAAGTAGATGTGATTGCAAAGCTCTCACCTCCCACATCGGTTAAAGCAATAAGGAGCTTCCTTGGGCATGTCGGGTTCTACCGGAGATTCATCAGAGACTTCTCCAAAATAGCCAACCCCCTATGTAAGTTGCTCGAAAAAGATAACCCTTTTGTGTTTTCTAATGATTGCAGGGTGGATTTCGAGGAGTTGAAAAAGAAGCTAGTCACGGCCCCGATCATTGTTGCTCCCGATTGGAAGCAACCATTCGAGCTCATGTGTGATGCCAGTGATTACGCAGTGGGAGAGGTGTTAGGACAGCGAAAGGAAAAGATAATGCACCCGATCTACTACGCGAGTAGGACATTGGGTGGAGCTCAGCTGAACTACACGGTGACTAAAAAAGAGATGCTGGCAGTAGTTTTCGCCTTTGACAAGTTCAGATCATACCTGATCGGCTCGAAGGTTATTGTTTACACTGATCATGCTGCCCTCCAGTATTTGATTAAGAAGAATGAATCCAAGCCGCGCCTAATTCGTTGGGTGTTGCTACTGCAAGAATTTTATTTAGAGATTCGTGACCGCAAGGACACGGAGAACCAAGTCGCGGACCATCTGTCGCGACTTGAAGGTGCTGATAACACAATAGAAGTAGAGGATATTTTTGAAACCTTTCCAGACGAGCAGCTACTCGCCACAAGCATGGAGGATGTGCCATGGTATGCAGACATTGCAAATTACCTGGCCAGTGGTATTGAGCCCTATGAACTCTCATCTGTCCAAAAGAAAACTTTTTATCGGGATTGCCGCTATTATTACTGGGATGAACCTCACTTGTTTATAATTCGTATTGACAATATGATCCAGAGGTGCGTCCCCGAGATAGAACAATTCTCTGTTTTGCAGGCATGTCACTGTAACGACCCGATCCCTCGTTATATAGAAACTGCATTATAATTGATGTTATTGACTTGTCATAGGTTGGTTATTTTGTTATTAATGTTTTAGATTCGATAATCTTGAAATCAAAGGGTTGTAGTGAGAGTTCAGTCATGTAGCCTTTAAAGATAGCCTTATAATGGAAAAGTCAATTGAGAGTTGGCTTATTGGGAAACTACCTCGGAATGCGGATTTTATGGCTCGAATAGCTTCATTAGGTGTTTTGGGACTTAGGTTTTGGGACTTAGGAATGTGTTCGGAATATTTTTGTGACGTCTAGTGTAGAATTAGGCTTGAATTGGCGAAAGTTAGTTTTTGGCGATTTTCGGTTGGCAGTGGAAAATAGGCTATCGGGGTCGGAATGGAATTTCAACAGTTGGAACAACTTCGTAATGTCATTTTGGATATGTCTGCAAAATTTCAGGTCAATCGGAGTTGTTTTGGGTAGTTTCGGCACCGTTGGTGGAATTTAGAAAATTCAAAGTTCATAGGCTTGAATTCGATGTGTTTTTGGGGTTTCGATGTTGTGTTTGATGTTTCAAAGGCTCGACTAAGTTTGAATGATCATATATGATACATTGGTATGTTTGGTTGGGGTCCCGAGGGGCTCGAGATGGTTTCGGGTGCTTAACGGGGAGTTTGGAATGATTTTGATATTGCTGATGTTGCTGTTACTGGTGTTTTCGCACCTGCGGACGGATGGGGAGCCGCAGGTGCGGTTCCGCAGGAGAAGGTATGGCACTGCTGGTGCAAAAGTTTGGCTGAGTGAGAAGAGTCCGCAGGTGCAAGTTAATTGCCGCACCTGCGAGGCCGCAGGTGCGGGAGGTCGATCGCAGGTGTAGAAGTCGAGGTCCTTGGGATTTTCCGAAGGTGCGCACTTGGGATCCGCAGGTGCGGTTCTGCAGGTGCGAGTAAGTGGTCACAGGTGTGGAACCCCTGGGCAGAAAGTATAAAAGCGTGCCTTCGCAAATTTTAGCCATCTTTCTCAATATTTTATCCGGGAGTGAAGCTTTTGGAAGGTTTTTGAAGAGGGGATTTGATAGTTCTTCATTGAGATAAGGTTTTTGGACTCTAAACTCGTTTATAGGTGATTAAAGGTCGGATTTATGGTGGAAAATTAGGGAAAAATAAGTGCAATTGGGTAATTAGGGGTTGGGATTAAGAGGCTTTAAAATGGGGATTTGAGGGGTCATTTGGACTCCGAATTTAGTGTTCTTTATATGTACGGACTCGTGAGATGATGAATAACAGTTTTGTATAAAAACTTCTGAGTTTCGGGACGTGGACCCGGAGGATCGGGTTTGACCAATTTCGGGATTTTTGAGTATTTTTGATACATTTCGATTGGGATTAGTTCCTTAGCATATTATAATGATATACATCTGATTATTGGTAGATTTGGAGCACTAGGAGGCCGAATTTAGAGGCAAGGGCACTGCGGAGTAGTATATTAGCCGGTTTTAAGGCAAGTAACGCTTCCAAACTTGGAACTGAGGGTTCGAAACCCCTAACTATTTGATATATGATGTTAATTAAGGTGACGCACTTGCCAAGTGACGGGCATGCGAGCGTACACCGAATGTTTGTATCCTGGATCATCCCATGGCACTGTCTAATGGTTATCTCAGGTTGATATTTGTACTGTGAAGGTGTTATTTACCTTGAACGCAATAGAAATCATGCTAAGTATAAATGTTAAGGCTTCACGCAAATATGTTCAGGCCGGAACGGTCGATTATTGTTGTCTCTATTTATGGTTATTGTTTTCATGTACTCAGTCCTGCTATAGTATATGTTTCATGCCTCAGTCTCGTAAGTTGCTAGTTAATTCTATATTATCATTGGTTTGGGTTGATCTTCATAGGTTAGAGCATTGTGAGTGAGACTGGAAAGTACTGACTGAGTGAGGCTTGAAGCCTGGTTTTGAGATAGTTATGAGGTCGGACTGCACACCGTAGCGACCCTGGAATCATGCCTTCGTTGGCTTGATATAGCGCTTGGGCTGATAGGAGCCCCTCCGGAGTCTTTACACCTCCGGTGAGCGCACATGTATTGAGGGATGGATCTTCCATGGGCATGGATATTGTCCGAAGCTGATGTTATGTGAGGGAAGGATCTTCCTTGGACATGGATCTTGTCCGAGTCTTATGTTCGGAGATGGATCTTCTCCGTGGGGCTGGATCGGCCTTTTTCCTCAGTACTAAGTGATTGTGTCACTCGTGTTTATGTAATATCTGGGATGGACTTTCCCTGGGCCGGAAGGACGTATTCTAGTACTGAGTGGACCACCTTATGAGAGTTGGATTACTGAGTATACATCATTCTTGATTCTATATGAACTCATGCTAGTATGTAGGGCTACAGTCACAAACTAATGCATCTTGTTTATTTTCTGATATATATTACTGTCATGTCCATGTTATATACTGTTGTTCGAATTATCGGAGGTTTACTCCGTAGCTACCTCTCAGCTTGTATTTTGGTTTCGTTACTACTGAGTTGGTGTACTCACATTACCCCCTTCACCTTGTGTGCAGATCCAGGTACAGCAGGATTCAGCTCTGATCAGTGAGTTGCAGCAGTTTCATCAGAGTTGACGAGGTAGCAGCTGGCGACCGTGATCTCGTCTTCTCTTCCTTTTCTACTTGTCATATTTATTTTCAGATTATGTTGGTCATTTCTTTTTGGTTGTATTAAGTACTATCAGCTCATGACTGTGTGACACCGGATCCGGGGTTTGTAGGGTTTGGGTTTTGATTTTTATAAAATTGTTCCAAATTCTGATTTATTATTATTATTATTATTATCCACAGACTTGTTAAGAAGGATATTTTATTGGAAATTGTATTTAGCTTAGGTTAAATGGGTGGCTTGCCTGGTTCCATGACAGGCGCCATCACGGCTCCGGAATTGGGTCGTGACAGTCACGCATCAGCGTATGGAGGGCATTTTGGAGGAGTTTGAACAGCAGCCAAGGTTCTAGAGGCCGGATTCTACTGGCTAACTGTGTTCAAAGATGCCCACCAATGGGTGAAGGGCTGCAACGAGTGTCAACGGACGGGGAACATATCCCATCGCCACGAGATGCCCATGAACCCGATCCAAGAGGTCGAGGTGTTTTATGTATGGGGGATTGACTTTATGGGTCCCTTCATTAGCTCGTACGACAATAAGTATATACTTGTTTATATAAACTATGTGTCCAAATGGGTGGAAACTGCAGCACTCCCCACCAATGACGCAAGGGTGGTAGTGAGATTCTTGAAGAAAAACATATTCACCCGTTTTGGGACTCCAAGGGCTATCATCAGTGACAGAGGAACTCACTTCTGAAATCGTTCCTTCGAAAAGTTGTTAGCTATGTACGATGTGCGCCACAAGGTGGAAACCCTTTATCACCCTCAGACGAGTGGGCAGGTTGAGGTGTCAAATCGATAAATCAAGAGTGTGATGACTAAAACGGTGAATGCCACAAGAACTGATTGGGCGAAAAAGCTTGATGACGCACTATAGGCATACAGAACCGCATTAAAAATGCCAATTGGTATGTCTCCATAAAAGTTGGTGTTCGGAAAGGTCTGTCACATGCCGGTAGAACTGGAACATCGAGCATGGTGGGCACTGAAACAGTTAAACATGGATATGGATGTTGCGGGCACAAGTCGAGTCACTGACCTGCATGAGTTGGATGAATTCAGATATCTTGCGTTTGAAAGCACGAGGCTGTATAAAGAGAGAATGAAGAGGTTACACAATAAGAACATTGTGGACCGAAACTTCAAACCCGGAGAAATGGTTCTGCTCTATAACTCCAGATTGAGACTTTTTTTGGGTAAACTCAAGTCCCGATGGTCTGGACCATTTCGTGTGGTCGAAGTGTTTCCCTCAGGTGCCGTAGATATTGCTTCTGAAGAAGGTGCCAACACCTTCAGAGTTAATGGGCAGAGATTGAAACTGTATGTGGGGATGGATGAAAACAAGGAAGTGTCTGTGGTGCTTCTTGATGAACCTTAGAGGTCGAGCGAGCCATAAATGCTCTCATTCTGCGTCGTGCCGCGACGTTAAATCAGGCGCTTCATGGAAGGCAACCCATTGACTTGTTATAATTGTCGTGCCACAACATGAACTAAGGCGTTGATTGGGAGGCAACCCATTGACTTGTTGTAATTGTCGTGCCACGACATGAACTAAGGCGCTGATTGGGAGGCAACCCAAGGTATAGTGTTTATAGAGTAGAGGATGAATAGTTGAATTGTTGTAAGTAACATATGCAGGTGTGCCTGGGAAAAAGTCAGAAAAAAAAATGAAGTGTGGTGAGGCCTGGATTAGCGCCACCGCGCTATTGAGCGCGCTAGTGGTCGCGCTAATGGACTTATGTTCTGCCTTATGTTCTCGCCACTAGCGTGGTCGCGCTACTGAACGCACTAGTGACCATGCTAATGGACTTATGTTCTACCTGAGGTGCTCGCCACTAGCGCGGTTGTGCTACTGAGCGCGCTAGTGACTGCACTAATGGACTTATGTTTTGCCTTGTTTGACTGCCACTAGCGAGGTCGCGCTATGAGCGCGCTAGTGACCGCGCTAGTCCCGTCGCGACAGGTAAGTTTTATTTTATTTTTTCGTTTTAATTTTTATTTTTACCCACAATATAACCTAATCCCCCTACTTTCCCCACCATATCCGCCCACTCCCCTAAAAACTCCTCTTCTTATCAAATCCTTCTCCTCCCTTATCCTAAGCAAAGTAAAACAAAAGCAAAAGAACCCTTCTCCCCTCTCAAGCTCAATACACTCAAGAATCCTCCCATACACTTCTCACTCCTTTCACCACATCTATGTGTCTTCTTCTCTAGTCTCTCTTTTTCGTTTTTAATTCAGTCGTTTTTCTCTTTTCTTTCATTAAAAACTGTAGTTTTTTTTTCTTCTTCGTTAGTAGAAATACTTGGTAGTGTAGGCTTCGTACTATTGGGTGTTAGTATTTGGGAGTGTGGTATTTCTTTATTTAATTGGGGTGATGTTTGAATAATTATGGTGGAAATTTGGGATTCAACTTGTCAAATGGAGGCTCAAGTGAATAATGCCCACCATGTGTTTGTGTAAATGCCTCAATGAAGGACAGTTATTGTGACCAAGTGTAAGGTGAAGTCTGGGTAACCACATTGGGTCACCTCGTTGGTGCTAACTTCAAGATGTGTTTTTGTTGTAGGTACAATGGCTCCCCGAAAGCGTCAATCCACCGGCTCCTCCTCAGGCAGATAAGCAGGTCCTTATTTCGGAAGGGCACGGAAGTCCGTTGACACTCGACCTTTCAAAAACAATTAATTTGTATCTGCTAAGGCTCAGGATAGGTTCGTGGCAAAAGAATCTAAGGCATCCATACCTGAACGTGGCATATACATTGACTCACTCTAGCGTTACTGCCAAAGAATATATAATGAGTTGATGCGAAGGAGACTAGATGTGTTCTTTGAAGAGCCCGATAAGGCTAATGCCATGATAGTAAGGGAATTTTATGTGAACTTCCCAGAACACAACAATCATGTGGTAACGGTGAGGAAGAAGCAGGTAAACTCCTCTGTGGAGGCCATTCGGATGTTCTACCGGTTGCCAGGCCCGGTGGGTATGTTACGAGGATGGCTATGAAGCATATGGTCAGCGCTATACTCAGTGGGATACGTTCCTCCCAACCATTTGTGCTCCGAATGCTGAGATAAAATGGTACAAGTATCGGCAGAAGTTTCACTCTTCAGCCCTCACCTTTGAGGATAAATGTTGGCTCTACTTGATTAACAACCGCCTACTCCCATCCCACAACACCTTGGAGGTGAACATTCCTCGAGGGTGTTTAATCTGGTGCTTCATGACGGGCCGCGATTTTGACATGGCCAGGCTTATGCATGAGGAGATGTTCGTCCGCTTATGGTTTCTTCTTTGCATCTCTAGTCAACAGATTGTGCCTTGCAGTTGGAGTACCGGGGAACTTGGCAGTCGATGGCAGAGTGCCAACGACATACACCTTCAGAGCGGATAGAGTCACAATTATCAAGGAAGCAATGGCTGTTGATGACGATGAGGAGGAGAATGAGTCAGATGAGGAAGCTGAAGAGGAACCACAACAACATGCGGAGGAGGAGCAGCCCAGTCAAATACAGGCAGCTGAGGTGGAGAGCCCGTCTAGAGCCCGTCGGAGTTATAGGCTAGACCACCTGGAGCAGGACATGGTGGAACTGCGCACTTCGGTCACCGACCTGGGCGTGCGAGTTGACGCTGTAGCTACCCAGCAGAAGAAATCTGACAAGAAAATCATGGGCTGGCTCCGAGCCCTGGGTCGCGCCTGTCATCTTGACCCAGGGACTGTCTCCGACGAGGACTGAGCATTCAGAGAAGTCCCTTACCTCTCTATTTACTTTGATTGCCATGAGGACATGTTCTCATTTTATGTGCGGGGTTGGGGGAAGGTTCCCTTGTACATGTATATGTAGAAAAAAATTGGTAGTTATTTTCTTTATTTCTCTTGTGAGTTAGCATAATTGTTAGTTGATGTTCATTATTTTCATGTGATTTGTTTGTGCCTTTGTGTTTGTTATTTTAAATAGTAGTGTAAAGATTATTAAGTCATCTTGGCCCGGCGACGGATCCTTTCGACGAGGTTCTTGAGGGTCTAAGTCGACCATAAAAAAAAATAGAAAAATTTAGTGGACTCTTCCTAATGACGGACTTCTTAGACAGTTTTCTTGAGGGAAGTTAGTCTAAAAGAAAACACCAAAAAGTTTTTTTTTATTATTTTCGTTTTTTAGGTAGTGTAGCAACTCCCCTTGGTTTTTCTTTTGACTGCGGTTCTTTTCCAAGGGTTTTTCTTGAACCGGGTATAGGTAGTTTTTGGTTTATTTTGGTTTGTTTTTAGTTGTTAGATGTTTAGGGGAGATGAGCTGAAATAGGAGAAGCATCCCTTCGTGTTGTCACACCCAAACACAAATGACCCTAGAGTGTGACGCTTAGGATCAGTTGTTAATTCTTGCAGAATGCCTTACTTTTGTATGTTTTAACTGGCTTGAATGCTCGGTGGAGTGTCTTGATGTACCAGTCTGGACTGAATTATGTGACATATGTGTGTGAGGTATTTTGTATTGTATTATATCTCCACATGCGATGCCTAGAACTTGCCTTATGTGTTTGCAAAGCGAAATAGTAGCTTCGTTCAGTCTTAGAAGTGATATAGGCATTTCTTTGATAAGCCAGATATAAAGTATAACCACCTGATTGTAATCTATCATAGTTAAGCCCGTTGAGCCTATAAGACTGTTTCTTTGGAAACCACATTACAAACCTTACCTAATTGTTTGAATGGCCTGCCTGTTTGAACCCTGTACCTCCCATGAGCACTTGAATTGTTAGACAATATGTAAAAGTCAAAGTGTGAGGTGGTGGTTTGGTTTTTGAGTGGAATCAAAGAAATAGAAAGAAAGGTGCAAGGATTTGAAAAAAAAATGAAAGGATAAACGCCACATAGGAAAAAAGAGAAGAAAAGAAAAAAAAAAAAAAAGAGAAAGGAAATGAATAAATGCAGTCCTTGGTGAGTGGTGACTTGATAAAATTGCACCTAAGGGAGTTTGGGGTAAATATAAAGAAAAGTACGGTGGAAATTCTGTTCGAGCATAATAATGGTCTGAAAGCTAAAGTAATTGTATTAATAGTGCTTAGGGAGGTTAGTCACTATATCTAAATATATCCTACCTGTCCCTTAGCCTACATTACAACCAAATGAAGACCTAATTGATCTTACATTGAATGGGCTCGATTAGTAGAGTATTACACTACGGGCAAGCCTATGGTGCATCTTTGTGGCATATGAATGTTCTTTCCGAGAGTGAGTGAATTCTTTCTATTTGACTTCCTACTTGTCTTAATATTATTCTTGTGGAACTACTGTCGTGTGTGATGTGAGGGCACTTGATTTATGACGGAAAGGTAATTCTTGGCCTCTACTTAGAGTACTTTGAGAAAATGAGAATATTGCATGGCATGTGAGAGTCGACTCTTGAAGCATAGATGTTACATTGCTAGGAACAACTCTTGTAATATGTTCGTGGTGTGACACGTTGGGGAAATGCTTCATGAAAAAAAAATCTTTGTAGAGTATAGTGGATTGCTCGAGGACTAGCAATGATTTAAGTGTGGGGTGTTGATAATAGGCTAAATTCACGTAGTTTAATGTATATTTGTACTCCAACTTAATGATGCTTCACTATCTTAGAAATGTTAAATGATGTTAAAATGGCTCTAAATGTCGATTTTATGTTTCGCAGGAACAAAGTGCACTTATAAGGACCTAGGATGGTTTTGGATCCAAATTGAAGGAGAAAGACCCCTTGGAGTATTTAAAGTGTGAAAATAAGGAAGAAAATTGCTGGGATAGATTACAAGTCCACTAGCGCGGCCTTAGCGTAGCCGTGCTAGCCTAGATGCCAGAGACAAAATATAACCCATTAGCGCGGTCTTAGCGCGACCGCGCTAATCCAGCGATCCCAGGCAGAATGTAAGGCCATTAGCGCACCCACTAGCGCGGGCGCGCTAGTCCAGTCGTATGGGTTATTTCCCAAGGGAAAAATTGGAAGTTTGGAGCAATTCCACTTAACCTATATAAGGTTCAACTCACCCAAAAGAGATAATTAATCAGGTTTAGAGTTTTGTTCAAGAAAAGCAAAGTCAAGAGGCAAGGAGGGCAATTGGGCATCAATTCTCATCTCTTTTCCTTGTAGTTTGCCATTGTTGATGAATTCTTCTGTTGTTATTTTCAGTACAATTATGAGTAACTAATCTATTTAGTCTAAGGTTTTGGTGGAACCCGTTGAGGATGAACATCTTGTTATATTAATATAGTTTTCTTGGTTTCAATATCTATTTGTTCAACTAAGTTCTGATTGTAGTTGATTGAAGGGCCGTCTATTAGCTGTGCGTATTTAGTATGTATCTGCTCGAGAGAGAGTGCATATTTAGGTAGTTGTTGGATAACACCACTCCCAAAGTATAGGAGGGATCCATAACCGAGGGTTTAAAGGTTATATTAGAAATAACGATATCTTGGGTGCAATCTAAAGTGAGCTGTAATAAAAGCTAGCTAGTGTAGCTCGAGAGAGTGCTCTAGTAAATTATCGTAAGTGCTCGAGAGAGATTTATGGTAGCAAAAGTGCTCATGATTGATAGAGATAATTAGGCCAAACAATAGGAAATATACAAGATGGGATTTCATCAGCGGGGGAAACTATAACCTTAGATCCTTCTCGCATTTGTTTACAACTCAATATTAGTTATCTTTTAGTTTACTTAATTTCATTCAGTTTAGTGAGTACAAATACCAACAAATTGTTATTCTCAACCTGTGAGAAGTTGATTACGAAGAACCAAGTGAATCTAATAACTATAATTGATGGGTTAATTCCCTGTGGGATTCGACTCTGGGCGAAATACTCAGATTATATTTGCAACGCCCGCTTAGTCTTTTTATAAGACATAGTTGAGCGTGATCACTAGGCAGAAAATGGGTGACCTCGGTGGTTTTCATTCATTCTTCATGTTTTGACCTGGAGAGCTCGGTTTGTGGCGATATTTACAGGTATTTTCTAGGAGATCATCGGGGTAAGTGATTCTAACTCGGATTTGGCTATTATACATTAATCAATCGTTATTTTTGTCATTTAATTAGTGTTTTGAGTTGGAAAATTTGGGGAAAACTGTGGAAACTTCAAAGATTATATTTTGAGGATTTGAAAGGCAGTGGGAGGTCGGATTTGAGTAATTTTAGTATTATTGGACTCGTTATTGAATGGGTGTTCAGATTTTGTAAGTTTGGTCGGGTTCTGAGACGCGAGCCCGCGGTTGACCTTTTGAGTTGACTTTTTTTTTTTATTTAAGTTTCCTATGGTTTGTATTTATGGTACAAAGTGATTTTGGCTAGATTCGAGCCGTTCGGATTTGGATAATCGCATAAAAGGCTTACTAGTGGACTAAGTTAGCGTATTTTGAGGTAAGTGTCTTGCCTAACTTTGTGTTGGGGAATTACCCCTTGGGATTGGTGTTGTTTTACGTTAAATGTGGTACTTGAAGGCCGTGTACGCAAGGTGACGAGTGGGTGAGTTATGTAAATTATTTTCATGCCTTTAATTAAATTGTCATAACATGTTATCTTCATCATCGCTAATATATTCTTACGTGATTTACTTGACATTGTAAATATGTATCCCATCTCTTACTAGTTATTTGCCTTTATATGCTTAGCTGAAGTTATTGTTCTCTCATTTCCTTGTTAATTATTTAACTGTTGAATTACCTTACTTGAAATGGTTATTTCTTGTAATACCTTGTTGTTGAAATATGGAATTGAATAGCATTTGCCTCTGCCACTTCTGCCACAATAGCATTTGTCACTGCCACATCTGCCACAATAACATTTGCCTTTGCCACTTGTTCCTATTTTTCCGCAGCTAGCATAGCATTCACCCTAGCCTGCATCGAACAGTCCTTCTTTAAGTGTGATCCACCACAAGTAAACCAGCCTTTGAACTTGCCGCTTCTTTCCTTGCCATTGGAAGTCTCCGCATGTCTCCCATTATTGGAAAATCCTTAATTTTCGGCAGCTTGGCCTTTTCTTATTTTCTTTCATTCCCTTGCCTTGTCTTTCTTTCCGTTTGACATTGAAGATTCAATCGGGTCATCACCTAAATTGAAATCAGTCAGTGCATCCGCCGCTATAATAGCAGTAGAGAGGCTTTGAACATTCTGCCTTCTCAACTCTAATTGTGCCCATCCCTTCATTCTGCCCATGAAGTAATGCAGCTTGTCTTCTTCTGCCATATTACTTACATTCGGAATCAAGGACAAAAATTCATTGACATATTCCCTCACCGTGCCACTTTGTTTCAAGTGACGCACTCCATCTATTGCAACCCATGATGAGTTGGTTGGAAGGAATTGAGATTTTAATTCCTTCTCCAGCATCTCCCAAGTTTCAATCCTTGGCAACCCATCACTTTCCACTTCCACAACTCGTGTGCGCCACCACACTTTCGCATCATCAGACAAATACATAGGTGTGATGGTCACCTTTTCATCATTCGGTACACGAGCAGCCTGAAAATATTGCTCCATATCCCACAAGAAATTTTCCAGTTCTTTGGCACTTCTTGCACCACTATAAGCCTTCAGCTCCGGAATCCTCACTTTGGTGCGTTGATCACTTCTAAGGGCAGTATTTTGCAATGCCCTTCAAAGTTGAAACACCTCATCATGCAGTTCTTCCTTTTCTTGGCGTAGCAAGACCATTTATGCCAGCGTAGTTTCATGTCTTATAGCATAATTTGCCTCTAAACGTGCCATTCACGCAAGAACGGAAGAATCAACACCTATTTCAGGAGCCTACCCAACGAGTGCTTCCAACTGTTCCACCTTTTGGCGCAGTTAGCATATGTGCCACTAGCTATGTTTTCAAATAGCAATACGGAATCTGCTACCGGTCGTCTTGCCATCGCCATGAACCTTGCTCCGCTCTGATACCAGTTTTCATGGGGGAGATTTTGGTCAATACAAAGTAGACCTACGCGGCAGTCAAGATACGCGCTTGACTCAGCCTTTCCCAACACTTAGCCAAATTTTCAGCAAGTTTGGCCTTAACGAATTTTTGGCAGCAATTTAATAAAAACACAAGAATATATGGGAAAATCCCAACCCTTGTCTTAATTTCAAAAACATACAAAGGAATCCTCACTTGACTATGATCACAAGTCGATCACAGCCCAACTTTTGACAAAGAACACAAGTCGTTCCTAGCCAATACTAGGACCTGCCCAATCCCTAGCCTTATCCACTTTTGAATCACTTAGAAACCCTCACGTTTCACTATTGTTTCCCACTTGAAATTCACATGAAATTCTGATACTAAATCTGACTAAGTCCAAAGGAACCTTTTTATAGCACATAGGCAGCCTTTAGGACTTGACAACACATGGAGACTTGTTATCTACAGCTTTTACCACTTGTCGGGCTAAGGATAAATCAGTTCCTAACTTGTAGTTTACATCCCCAACTACTTAGGCCATGTTCTACACGAAATAATAGTGGATACAAGCATAAATCAGTCATGGGTAGAAGTGATTATGAAAAGGTAACTGCCAACTGCTTTGGCATGTGCATTGCATGTGCCATTTGACTTGGTCACTTGTGCTTCACGCCCAAGGCTGGAATTGCGCCCAGCCTTGGCTCATCTTGGTAGTTCTCTGCAGAAATGTCTTGCCGCAACTTGCCGCCCATGATTTTTCAGCACACGCCCGACGCCTCTTTTGCCCGCACATGCCTTAGCCGAGTTTCTGCCTTGCCCATGTCAACCCTTGTTTCACCTGTGCCACAGCTTGTATTTTACTTCACATAGCCTTTCCTTAGCTATTGAAAGCCTTTTTCATCATCCTGCACTACCGCGCCTTAGCTTAGCCCTCACTTGGTGCTGCCACAACTCGAAGTGCCCGTGCCACGGACTTTGGCACGCATACCGTGCCATGCCACCCCAACATTGCCCCCACTGCCTTTTCAAGCCTTTTCCAATCATGTCTTGCCTGCACCAAGACCTTGGCCAATACTTGCCCACAACAGCCCTCATGACAATGTCTTGTCTGTTGCCCGCATGATCGTTTTGCTCGCACATAGGCCAATGGCAAGGCCATCACACCCGATCCTTTCCACAGCCGCGCCACACCCGATTTCAAAGAGTTAGGCCCCTAACATTTGGGTATTATGTTCGTTTGTATTGCAAAGTCCTTTTTATGATAGCTATTGGTTTAAATTGGAAGTTTATTTCTATTTTCGTTAAATGCTTCATGTATGTTAGGCTTGCCTAGTCTTAGGTACTAGGCACCATCATGACATCCTACGAAGAGAGATTGGGGTCGTGATAATTAGGTATCAGAGCTCTAGGTTCATAGGTGTTACGAGTCATAAGCAGGTTTTGTAGAGTCTCGCGGATCACGAAGACGTCTGTACTTATCTTTCAGAGGCTACAAAACTGTTAGGAAACTTCACTTCTTTGATTTCTTATCATGCGAATTAGCTGACTTCGAAATTCTAAAACCTTGTCTTTCTATTCTCTCACAGTTGGTGAGGACACGCATCGCCTGGATCCGAAGATCAGACACTCGCATCCCCTTCTAGAGCCGCGAGAGGTCGCGGCCGGGGCGGAGGCTAAGGAGGGGTACGTGGTACAGCCAGAGCATTTGCCCGAGTTGCAACAGAGGAGTCGCCAGTCGCTCCAATTAGGGGGCACGCACCTGAGGCGCCTGTTTCCACCCCTGCATTTCAGGGTACCATCGCATAGTTCTTGAGCATGTTTGGTACTCTAGCTTAGGCGGGGTTGATTCCACTTGCACTAGTCACATCTCAGGCTGGAGGAGGAGCACAGACTCCCGCAGGCTGTACCCTGGAGCAGCAGGTCCATGTTGACCAGGTCCTAGAGGTTATACCGGTGCAACCGGTTATCCCAATTCATCCCGAGGTTAAGGTAGGAACATCTGAGCAGGAGGATCTCAAACTTGAAAGGTACAAGAAGTATCACTCTCCTACTTTCAGCGACCTAGATATAGAGGATGCACATGGTTTTCTGGAGAAGTGCCACTTTATTCTCCATATCATGGGTATTGTGGAGATGAGCAGGGTTGATTTTACTACATTCCAACTGTCGGGACAGGCGTATCAGTGGTGGAGGGCTTATGAGTAGGGTAGCCCAGTCGAGGCAGCTTCACTCACATTGGCTCAGTTTTTAGAGATGTTCCTGAGAGATTTTGTTTTCTAGAGCCTTCAGGATGCATGGAGCATTGGAGTTTTAGTTGTTGCGCCAGGGTGCTATGACCGTGTCAGAGTATGCTGTCAGAATCAGTGAGTTGTCCAGACATGCACCTACCTTGGTTTCCACAGACAGAGACCTAGTCTGTTGATTTATCGAGGAGCTCAACTACGGTATTAGATATCCCATATCAACATGTGTTAGAGATCGGATGGATATTAGAGGGTATGAAGAGCCGGTAGAGAGAGGACAAGGAGGCCAAGAGGACTCGAGATTCTGGCGGATATAGTGGTGCATGCGCCCCAATTGCAGCCTGTCATGGTAGAGGCTTTGTGAGTCGTCCAGTTCATTCAGAACTTCCATCTTCTAGTGGTACTATGACTACTTCCAGGTCTCAGGTTGCTTATTATGCATCGACATTGTCTAGTGCACCTCCTGCATGGGTTCTTTCAGTGGTTAGTCCAGCCAACCAGGTCCGAGCCAGGTTCAGCAACCGCGTCCTTTGAGAGCTTCTTTTGAATGTAGTGCTACTCGTCATATGGTGAGGGATTGCCCCAGAATTATGAGGGGTGCACCTCCACTGACTACTCAGGCTCCACATATTCCACAGGGTCCCCAGACTTCTTAGGACGTGGTTACTGCCCTAGTTTCCTCACCTGCCCAGCCAACTAAGAGTAGAGGTCAGGCGGGTAAGGCTCGCCATAGATGGGGAGGCCAGGCTAGATGTTATATTTTTTCGGGTAGGACAGAGGCAGTTGCATCAGACGCAGTTATCACAAGTATTGTTCTGGTTTTTCATAGAGATACATCAGTCTTATTTGATCTAGGCTCCATTTATTCATATGTATCATCTTACTTTGCCCCGTATTTGGGTATATCTCGAGATTATTTGAGTTCTCCTATATATGTGTCCATGCCTGTGGGAGATTCTATTATTGTTGACCGTGTGTATCATTCGTGTTTACTTGTTATTGGTGGTTTTGAGACCTGAGTTCACCTATTGTTGCTCAGTATGGTAGACTTTGATGTTATTTTGGGCATGGACTGGTTGTCACCCTATCAAGATAAACTTAACTGTCATGCCAAGAGGGTGACGTTGGCTATTCCAGGTTTACTGCGATTGGAGTGGAGGGTTTATGTTCCTAGAAGGGTTGTGTCCTTACTTAAGGCACGCTGATGGTTGGGAAGAGGTGTGATGCATATCTAGCCTTTCTGAGAGATTTCATTGTTGATACTCCTATTGTTGAGTCAGTTCCGGTAGTGAGAGACAATACAGATGTATTTTTGGCAGATCTTCCGGGCATTGCCGCCCGATAGGGATATTAATTACGGTGTTGACTTGTTTTCGGGCACTCAGCCCATTTCTATTCCACCATATTGTATGGCCTCATCGGAGTTGAAGGAGAAGTTGCAAGACTTGCTTGACAAGGGTTCATTCAGCCTAGTGTTTCATCTTGGGGTGCTGGGAGCAGTTGCAAGAGTTGCTTGACAAGGGTTCATTCAGCCTAGTGTTTCATCTTGGGGTGCTGCGATTTTGTTTGTAAAGAATAAGGATGGTTCCAGTGCATGTGTATTGATTATCGGCAGCTCAACAAGGTTACCGTGAAGAGCAGATATTCATTGCCATGCATTGATGACTTATTTGATCAGCCACAAGGCGCTAGAGTGTTCTCAAAGATTTATTTGCGATCAGGGTATCATCAGCTGAAGGTTCGGGATCCAGATATTCCAAAGACGTCTTTTAGGACTCGGTATGGTCACTACGAGTTCCTTGTGATGTCATTTGAGCTGACCAACGCCCCAGAAGCATTCATGAACTTGATGAACATTGTATTCCAGCCCTATCTTGATTATTCGTCATTGTATTTATTGACGACATCTTGGTGAACTCCTAGAGCTGGGAGGATCACGAGCAGTACCTGAGGATCATGCTCAAGACCTTGAGAGAAAACAAGTTGTATGCAAAATTTTCAAAGTGTGAATTCAGGCTTGATTTGGTGGAATTTTTGGGTCATGTGGTATCGAGTGAGGGGATAAAGGTAGATCCGAAGAAGATTAAAGCAATGTAGAGTTGGCCTAGACAGTAGTCAGCTATTTAGATCCAAAATTTTCTTGGTTTGGTCGGGTATTACCGTCGTTTCGTAGAGGGTTTCTCATCAATTGTTGCACCTATGACCAGATTGACCCATAAGGGTGCTCCATTCAGATGGATCAAGAAGTGTGAGGAGAGCTTTCAAAATCTCAAGACTGCTTTGACTACAGCCCCAGTATTTTTGTTACCTATGGGTTTAGGGTCTTACACTGTATAATATGATGTGTTGTGTGTTGGCCTTGGCGTGGAGTTGATGCAAGACAGTAAGGTGATTGCCTACGCGTCTAGACAGCTAAAGGTGCATGAGAAGAATTATCCTGTCCATGACCTGGAATTAGTAGTAATTGTTCATGCCTTGAAGATTTGGTGGCATTATTTGTACGGTTTCCCCTGTGAGGTCTATACTTACCACTGGAGTCTACAACATATGTTCCAACAAGAAAATCTTAACTTGCAGTAGCAGAGAAAGTTAGAATTGATTAAGGACTATGATATCACTATTCTATATCATGTCGGGAAGGCCAATATGGTTGCCGATGCCTTGAGCCAAAAGACATAGAGCTTGGGAAATTTAGCATATCTACCGTCAGCAGAGAGGCCATTAGCATTGGATGTTCAAGACTTGCCAAACAAGTTTGTTAGATTGGATGTTTCGGAGCCGAGTCAAGTTCTTGCTTGCGTGATTTCTCGGTCTTCTCTATATGATTGTATCAGAAGCGTCAATATGACGACCCCTATTTGCTTGTCCTTAAGGACACGGTACGACACGCTGATGCCAAGGAGGTTTCTAATGGAGATGATGGTGTGTTGGCAGATGTAGGGATGATTATGTATGCCCAACGTTGATGGGTTATGTGAGTTGATCCTTTAGGAGGCCCATAGATCCCGGTACTCCATTCGTCCGGGTGCATCTAAGATGTATCAGGTTTTGAGGCAGCACTATTAGCGAAGGAGAATGAAGAAAGACAGTGGAGTATATTAATTCGGTGCCTAAATTGTCAGCAGGTGAAGTATGAGTACCAAAGGCTAGGTGGGTTCCTTCAGAGACTTGAGATTCCTGAGTGGAAATGGGAGCGATTTACCATGGATTTCGTTGTTGGGCTCCCACAGACTCAAAATATGTTTGACACATTATGGGTAATTGTGGACTCTAATCTTCCCTATTTTCTCTTCCTCTTTTTCCTCCCCTACTCCACTCATCCTATTTTGATAGTTGTTTTCAGTTCTCAAATACAAATCTCTATATATTTATTTACTAACCTGATCAATTAATAGAGTATGTGAATCTTATGCAGGTCGTGTTGCAATTGTTAGTTTCATTATAGCCTATTTTGTTAATAGCTTTACTAGTGTAGGCAGGGACGAATCTATATATGGGGTTTGGGGATGCATGCCACACGGTCACTCAGATAAAATTTATATATATGCTAGTATTTTTCTCAAAAAAAACTACATAAACAACAAGTGGCACCCTATTCCAGAAAATGACCGTAGGTGTCATGGTTGAAGCCAGGGGCGTATCTAAGGGGGTTCCATGGGGTGAACCCGTGCTCCCCTCCCTAAATCATGTATAGTAATGCTATATTTTTTTCAAAAATACTTAAATATATGTGTGCCCCCTCATGCTTAAAGTTTTATATGAAGTTGTCGCGACCCAATTTACCCTCCGAAAGGTATCGTGACGGCACCTAGTCTCTATGACTAGGTAAGCCTAGAATTTGCGGGAAATAACAGAATCAATAAAATAAAGACAGAAAGGATATCAATTAGATATAACATAGCTGCTCAGCATATACAGTTTTACTTCCCAAAACCCAAAATGTCACCATAGTCACAAGCTCTTTAACAAATATGGCCCTATATAATGAAATAGCGGGAAAATGTACTAGTCTTTCTATGCCTATGCTAGAGTAGAAGGGGACTCGTGGGATTCTGCGGACGTGGCAGAATTACCTCACAGTCTCCTGGCTGCTGGTGACAACTCCTAGCCACTATACTGAGTGTTGGTACCTGGATCTGCACATGGGGAAAACATGTGCAGGAAAGGGCGTGAGTACTCCACATTCGGTACTCTGTAAGTGCCAAGCCTAACACCAGTCAAGTAGTGACGAGGTCAGGTGGAGGCCCTACTGAGTTTGTAAAACAAGTCAATATACAATTTTAAGACAGTGAGAGATAGACAAACAATTATAAATAGGATTAACGAAAATGGAAAGATTTAATAACATAAAGAGAGACCTCGGCTCAGCACAACATATATCTCAACAATAAATGTGCAATGCAGTACACGGGGAAAACTCCCGGATCTCAGTCCGTAGTCCCAATTTAAACATGCTATGCAGTACAGGGGGGGAAAGCTCCCGGATCTCTGTCTGTAGTCCCAATTTAAATATGCATCTCAGTACAGGGGAAAGCTCCTGGATCTCGGTCCGTAGTCCCAATTTAAAGATGAATTCAGTACAGAGGGAAAGCTCCCGGATCTCGGTCCGTAATCCCAATTTAAATATGCAAAGCAGAAATATGTCAATTATGGCTTAACTAAACAGTCCAGGAAGAACAACAGTTAAGGATAGAGTAAAATTACCTAAGCATGATGTGACTAGTAGCAAATAAGAGGAAATCAAGTAAGAACAGGTAGGCATGCTTACTCTTAGGCTATCTACTCAATTAAGATAGGAAACAGTAATATATGAATGAAAACGAGCGATTTCATGGGAGTTAAAATAGGATTTTAGCAACAATGAACCGTGTACGCACTCGTCACCTCGCGTACACGGCATCCACACAACAAAATCAGTATAAAAATACCTAAGGGAAAGTCCCCAACACAGAATTAGGCAAGCCACTTACCTGGACTGCACTAATCAACTCAATACCAAGCTCTTGCCACGATTATCGAACTCCAGGTGACCCAAATCTATTCAAATTGATTGCACGGTGTAAATATCACTTCAAGGGAACAAAATAGCTAATTATTTATAAGCTTTCGCCCAAAAAGTCCCCCGGGCCCACGTCTCGAAATCGGGTAAAATTTTTAATTTTCAGACACCCATTCACTCAAGAGTCTAACCATATAAGAATCTCTCAAATCGGAGGTCAAATACCCAACCAAAACTCAATAATTCGGTCAATGAAGTTCATCCCATTTTTTCCATAAATTTCGAAATTAAAGGTTGAATTTAAGATTGGAATCATGGAATTTGATCTATAAGGGATAGAAATCACTTACCCAAGTTACCCAGGTGCAAAAGTCTTCAAAAATTGCCCTTCCCAAGCTCTCAAATTCAAAAATATGAAAATGGCATAAGCCCTCGGATTTGGGGTTTTAATATTCTGCCCAGGCATTTGCCTTATGCGATCGCATACAATGAGTCGCGATTGCGGAGAGTAATGAAACACGCACCTGAAATTCCTTCATTGTGATCGCGATTAAAAGTCTGCGATCGCGGACCTTCTGATCCTACAGCAATGCTATCGTGTCTGAGGCCACGCGACCGCCTAGAGTAAAACACTGCACCTCCCCCAGCCTCAATATACCTTACGCGATCGCGATCATGGGCGTGCGATCGCGGAGACCAACTGACCAGAATAATGCGGTCGCGGATGGACTTTGCGATCGCGAAGCACAATCTCGGACCACCTCCATCTAACACTACGCGATCGCGGACTGATTCACGCGATCGCAGAGAACACTTATCTGCTACTGTAAAACCATAAAACCAGCAAAGGACTTAGGCCAAAATATGCCCGCTTGGGCACCCGAAACACACCCGAGGCCCCCGGGACCTCAACCAAACCTACCAACCAATCCTAATACCTTATTCAAACTTGGTCGAGCCTTAAAAACACATCTTGTAACATCAAAATCATCAATTATGCATAGATTCAAGCCTAGAAACTTAAGAAATTTCTAGAATTCACATCCGACGCCGAAACACGTCTAAACTCATCTGAATTACCTCAAACTTTGCACACAGGTCATAAACGACATTACGGACCTACTGTCGCTTTCGGAAATTCATTCTGAGTCCGATATCAAAATCTCACCTATCGGCCGAAATCGCCGAATTTCTAACTTTCGCCAATTCAAGCCTAAATCCACAACCGACCTCGAAAACACATTCCGAGTACGCTCCTAACCCCAAAATCACCCAACGGAGCTAATGGAGTATACAAAATTCCATTCCGGATCCGTCTTCACACAGCTTTAGCTACGGCCAGATTTCTAAAGCTAAAATCCACATTTATGGACTATGTGTCCAAAATCACCCCGAATTTCATCACTCAACGCACCGACAAGTTCCAATAACATAAATAGACATGGGAGAAGCGGTAACTAGGGGATCGGGGCGCAAATTATTAAAACGACCGGCCTGGTCGTTACAGAAGTGATAGTTACTGGGTGTACCTCTCTAAGTGAGATTGCAAGGTCAAATCTTATGTCAATCTTGTTGGTTTTTTCCTTTTTTTCTAGAACTAGACGCCCACGGGAGATGGACATGACTAATGTCACATTGAAATTCCGATTCTTCTTTTGTCATCATAAAACCTTATATGGTTAAACAAAATGTGTATATTAAAATTAGTAGGAGTGTATGATATAGCATATAGTCAATAGATTCAACTGATCCTAACATTTTCAACTTGAAAAATAGATAAATGCAAAAAAATTACTATTTCAAAAAATTAATTTTGAATTTATAATACCAAAGATGTAATGGGTGCAGAATAGTAAGAACTAAAGGTTGAACACGTAAAATTTATATCTTGGATCCACCTCTCCTTAGTAGTGCACCCATCTTGTCAAAATCCTGGATCCCCCTCTGGTTGAAGCATTAAAATTTTATATGAAGAACCCATGATGAAGACTCTTTCAATTATGGTAGTAGTTGCTCATATGGTAGTAGTTTCTCCCTTTTTACCTTTCCTATATTTTCTTTATGCTCCTTTCAATTTTTTATTTTCTTCATCTTTGTTATTCACTTTTTTATACAATCCCATTTTATTATTTATTTAAATTGAATATTTGCTCTCTTTTCTTTTCTGGATCTTCAATATTTATTTGGACGTAACTTTAATCTTTTTCTTTTGACCCATTTAATGTTATTTTATTAATTTCACAAAACTTTTAGGGTGATGCATCAAAGACATAATATTAATCAGCTACTTGTAAATTGAAGGGATATCACATATTCGTTTATACATTAAAGAATCTTTCAAATTGAACTGAATTATTCAAAATGGATCAAATCAAATCGATTTAATCCAAAGCGGATTGAATCGACTGATTGTACACTCTAATTCAATTTTCTTCACTAGTGGTCGATTTGCGTTAAAATAGTGGCACCGGCAGCCATCAAATTCTGCATCCGCCTCTCAATGTAGACCTTATTGATCAAATGTGCAACTTCTTTTGCAGAACCATTATTTATAGTAGCTGCGAAATTCGGGATTAAGATCAAATTTTGAATTCGTTTGTGTGTGAAAAAACGTGAAGACATGGACTTAAACTCTATTGACAGCCATTAAAAATTTTCGAAACTTTGAATTCATAAATCGAATTTTGTAAAATTATTATTTATTTGGATTGACTCTTATTGCAAATGGTTGAGAAGATCCTTTGGAGTTTATATCTCTATTTTGAGAGAATTTTTGTGAAAATTTGAGTTGGTTGTGATTGGAATTTCATATTGAAACTCGAAAAAGAATATATAAATAAATTGTATACATTTTGTATGTCGGATGTACCAAAATATATATACAATCAACGATATATATATTGTATGTAAATTATAGCTTTTTGATCGAATTTTGTACAAAAAAATTTGTACTCATGTTGTATATATGTAATTTGTAAATTGTAGTTTTTGACTGGATTATGTACCAAGAAAATATTGTATTCAAATTGTATATAAATTATAGTTTTTGATCGGATTTGCTTATATTTTATAAAAAAAACTTGAATTACTTTTTGTAAATAGAAAAACCTTAAAAAATCCCATGTCCATGCTAGACCTTTGGGCTACAATTTAAACTAGTAGTCGTACCTGATTCACGATCAATATTAAGAATATTAATTAAATTTAATTTTGAACGGGTTTGTTATGTACTTTATTATATTATTCAATATTTATTATAATTGCATTATTAATAAAAAAATATTTGCATATTACTTTGTTTAATATTTTTGTCAGCTCCTTTTTTTTGTTATATAATAGAAGATATATATTTTATTACTATTAAAATATTTATTTTATTTTTATTTTATATTATATTCTCTTGTTCTCAATAATATTTTCTGAATTTAATGAATAGATATACTTTTTATTTTGTGCGAAAATGTTTTTTTTTTATTTTAAAAAGAAACAAAGGAACTAACTAACATAAACCATCCCTCACCCATGTTTGAGTAGTTAATTTCTTTGTGTCTTTGTTTTATTTTATTATTTTCATTTTTCTATTTTTAAAAATAATTTTTTGAATCTCTAAATTTGTTGGAGCTTTGTCCTAAAATTAGACACTTGTAATATTTTTATTGTTACACTTGGCATCGTCACATTCATTTACTTCTCCTTTTCTATATAGATAGATAGATAGATATAGATAGATAATACAATTTGAATTTTAATGAATAAAATATCTATTAAATTAATGTGACTTATATAAGCATCGAATAAGTTTTATGTTACGTATTTTTTTTAATTATATTATCCAACATTTAGTATTAATGCATTGTTAATAGAAACTTTTATTAGCATATTACTTTATTTAAATTTTGTATGCTAAATTCTTTTTGTGATATAATAGAAGATATATTTTTCTTTATTTTATATTTTATTCTATTATTCTCAATAATATTTTCTTAATAAATATACTTTTTATTTTTGAAAGAAAAACAAAAAATTAAAAAAACAAAGAATTTAATTGATATTTTTTTATTTTTTGTAATTTTATTTTTTTATTTTAAAATAATTTAAAAACTCCTACTTGAAATTACTTTCCAATTTGAATGGATATATATTTTTTAATTTTCGTTTTTTATTATAAAATATTTTATTTTATTATTTCATAGACATTTAAATTAAAAAACAATAACCATAACTAATTATTAACTACTTATGTCATGTGATTTTTTCTAGGTTGTCACTTGGCTTAAGGATAGGTCTTTTTCCTCTCCTTTTAATAATACTAGTAGTCGTACCCGCGCGATGCACGGTCAATATTAAAAAATATGAATTAAATTAAATTTTGATAGAGTTTATTTGAACAAATTAGATCGATGCTTTAATAAATTTCAATTGTCATCCTATTTGTCAATGTGATATACCCAATAATAAAATCACTATTAGATTAAAGGGACTTATACAGTCATTAAATAACTTTTTTGTTCTACTTTTTTCTTTATTCTACTATCCAATGTTTAATACTTTTACATTGTTGATGGAAATTTTAATAGCATATTACTTTGTTTAATATTTTTGTTTGCTTGCTTTCTTTTTATAATATAAGATAAGATATATATATATATATATATATATATATATATATATATATACATATACACACACACACACACAACACACACACTTTATTAATCCTAAAATATTTTTTATTTTAAAGTTTATTCTGTTGTTGTCAATAATATTGACAGAATCTTAATGAATAAAATCTCTCCTAAATTAAAGGGACTTATACAGTCTTGGAAGAAGAGGGCTTTTTCCTCTACTTTTAATATCCAATATTTAGTATCACTGCATTGTTAATAGAAACTTTTATTAGCATATTACTTTATTTAAATTTTTGTATGCTACTTTCTTTTTATATATAATAGAAGATATATATTTATATTTTTTATATTTTATTCTATTATTTTCAATAATATTTTCTGAATAAATAAAAATTTTAGTGTTAAAAAGAAAAACAAAATTATGAAAAAAATAAATTTTGAATTGGCAGTTTTTTATTTTTTGTAATTTTAATTTTTTATTTCAAAAGAATTTAAATTTTTCATCTTGAAACTGCTCTCCAATTTGTATGGATACATTTTTTTACCTAACCTAACTAACTTTAAATTGTCAAGTGGCCTATTGTGCGGTTGCCACTTGGCTTAATGTGGAGGTGTTTTCTTCTCATTTTAGTAATATATAGATTTTTTAAAATATAAACAGATAAGTAATTGTACTGTTTTGTCTTTAAATTAGAAATTAAATTATTTTCTAATCAAAAAATGTATTTGTAATATTTTATAGATATAGACTATCATATTAAGAAGAAACTATTTCCCAATTTGAATTGGCAATTTTTGTTTTCTTATTATTTAATTTTTTTTTAGGTTGCCACTTGACTTAAGGAGAGGTCTTTTTCCTTTCCTTTAAATAATATATAGATAAAGATTCCAAATGAACTCAGAACTAGTTCTCCGATTTAAGTCCAAAATCTGTCGCGGTAAATCCTTGTCAATATAGGAATTAGGAACACACAGCCCTTAATTATTACACGCCTACAGAATTTTTACATTCATATACACTATAGGAAACTATATTACCTTCCCCACTCAAGTTTTACTATAATTACCTTTTATATACTCAATTACCATTTATGTACATTTTAAGGGAATTAATGGTATTAATTAGTGTCCTAAATTAACTCTACCGTATATTCCCACTCCCCCTACATTTCTTTCTCCACATCCCACTCCCTCACCCACGTATCACACCCCACGATTTTCTCTACACTCACCTACAATATTCTTTTCATAAAAATTATAAATCCTCCATTAACGCCTTTTGCAACTATTCTTCAAAAACCAGATAAAATTCTTACTCTTCTTCAAAGTTCCTACCTCCATTAATGCTTTTTTCCAAAGTTTGATTTTCAATGAAGAAGAAGATATCTTCAAAGAACAACCCTAATAAAGAAATCTCCATTAAAAAGCTTTGAAGCATTGAATTCGAATTTGGATTTACAAAAAACTTTATTTGTTTGAATTGGGTGTTGTTGCAAAGATTTGGGTATTCTCTCTATGTGTCTCTTTATCTATCAATCTATAATTTCAGTAATGTAAAGCAACAAAAAAGAGAGAAGCAATTCCACCATTGACAACCATTAAAAAGCTTTGAATTCGAATTTGGATTTTTAAAAATCATTATTTGTTTGGATTGGATGTTGTTGCAAACAAGAGAATATGGTTTGGAGTTTATATCTTAATTTTGAGGGTGTTTGGGTGAATATTAGACTTGATTTTTGCTGAATTTCAGATTGAAACTCGAAGAAGAAGAAGAAGACCTGATATACACTATATTTATGAAATTGTAGTAAAATTATAGAAAATTATAGAAATAATGTAAGAAAATTGTAGATAAATTGTATAATATATAATTAGTTGTATGAAATTTATTTTTACTATGTATGAATCAGATACAAAATATACAAAAGACATATTGTATAAAATTTATATTTAAGTTGTATGTTATTGTAGTTGTATTTAACTGGATAGAAATAATGCGTGAAAGTTGTAGATATGTTGTATAATATATAATTAATTGTATGAAATTTATTTTTACTGTATATAAATCAAATACAAAATATTGTAGGCATATGTTTGCTCAAACTTCAGAGTTTTAATCTGTTTTTCATTTTCTTTTCACTTTCGTTAATGTGGAATGCTCTCTTAGTAATGTTACAATAAAACTTAAATCTTCTCGAAGAAGGTGAAGATTGCAGAGAAGATGCTTATACTCCAAAAAGTGGTTTAATAGTATGTCCTGAAAATGAGATCTAAACCCTTAGAATTTATTTGATTCTCTTCTTGCTTTTGTCCAAGGCTTATCACAGACACTAAGTTAATGAAGTAATTACGAATGAATTATTTTCTAAAAATGAATGAAGGAATTAGATCTTCGTTGTTGAGTGAAGAATGAAAAACATTTAATTTACACCACGAATAAGGAAAATAAAACTCAATCAAAATCTGTATAATTAAAAGGAAACAAAAGAAAGAAAAAGCAAAAGTTATGTGCCTTCAATAGAACAAATTGGAGAAGCACCGAACAAAAGGACGAAATGGCTTGAAAAAGGAAGAAAGAGAGTTGAAAAGAGTGTGACTAAATCCCTTGATTGAAGGCACAAATAATGGATTGGGAGACTTTTAAGGTGGACTGTATATATTTTGTAAACAAAACTTGTTTATGCCGGGTAATTAACTAAACATGAACATTAAAGGTAATAAAATTTCAAAAAGTGTATAGAAATGAAAAAATCCCTACATAAATGCCCTGAATGGTTTCTAGCCCGAGAAGCCTCACAATCCTCCTCTTGCTATTCTTGCCCCAGTAGCCTTACATGCTCTTCCATCCATGGCGGACTGGGAAGAATTGCCGTACGATCTCATTCCTTAAAGTGATGGAAGATTTCATTGTTTTTGGTGTTGTTTGCTGCCACTAAGGATAATTTTGATGTGCCTTCACCCCAAGTTGCGTTGCTAATGCTGGCTGATAGAGATGATGATTATCAAGAATTTTACTCTCTGTATAGGGAAAAATTTCACGTATATTTCTCCTAGAAGCTAGAGGGCGAGAGTGTTTTCCATTAGACGGGTGGTTGTTCACAATGTCGTTTAACTTGTTGCATCATTTCTCCCGTAACCAAATTCAACTTCCTTCACGACAAGTCTTAAGTGATTTTAAGGGTCTCGAAGAAGTACCTGAAGGAAATCGAGATCAAAGGCTGTATCGACAAAGTTGTCTTATCTGCCAATCCTTCTCGATTTCCTATTTTAATTTTAATAACCCCTTAGCTTTTTGGAGACCTAAATTGGACTAATATTGACACTCTAATTAAGATTCTGGGGTGAAGTTGCTAGTATCAATTATTACAAGGGTCAATTCTATGTTGTTCTTTACACTGGGGAAGTTTGGCTTTTTGACGTTGCAGGGCTTAATATTTCTCAACCAATTGTAAAGCCACAATTTCTTGTACGGCTTAAAGACGATATGTTTGACAAAGCATCACTTCATTTCTATCTAGTTGAGTTACACAGTGCACTACTACTTAATTGTTACCCGATTTGCCCGTCATAATGACGAAGAAGATGGTGATGACACTTTTAAATTTAAAGTATCTGAACTAGATGTAACAAAATGTGAATTGAGGGAGACTAACAACTTGGGAGATTCAACAATTTTTTTGGGCCATAATGGAGCAAGTTCTATTGACTCTTCCAAGTTTATGGGAGTCAAGCCTAATCACATATATATATTTTACTGATGATTGGGTGGAGGAATTTAACTACGTGGAAGGTGGTGGTGGGATCTTGAAAATGGAAAAATTGAATCTTTTTATCCTATATTATCACTAAATCGTATTTGCCCACCAACTTGGGTCACACCATCATTCAGATAATGTGATAACTCATGAAAACTCTATCTATTTAATTAGTGGGCAGTTATTCCCCCATGGCTTGTAATATTGCTACTTAACTCTTTTAGTGGTACATATTATCTATCCAATTAACCAAAAAATAAGGATATGGATCACTATTTTGTAGTTTGAGAGGTTCTGCTTCTATTTGTATTGATGTTGCTTTTGGGATAGTATTTTCTACTAATGTTTCGATTTGTGATAGTATTTTGGTCATGTTTCTACTGTGTAATGCTTCTATTTGTACTGATGTTACTTAAAAATAAAGGATATGGATCAGTGCATCATGCTTGTTACCAAATACCGGGGCACCACCGATCTTAAAGGGAATGGACTCCAAGAAGTTTATGCAAAAATCATTCCCTCCAAGTGCAGATCCGAAGCCCAACCCAAAGAAGTTTTGTATGCCCGATATACCTAAATACAACGGGACCTCAGACCCCAACGAGCATGTTACTTCTTATATGTGCGCCATAAAAGGTAATGATTTGGAAGATGACGAAATCGAGTCTGTATTGCTAAAGAAATTCGGGGAGACCCTGTCGAAGGGAGCTATTATGTGGTATCACAACTTTCCATCGAAGTCCATCAATTCGTTCTCCATGTTGGCGGATTCATTTATAAAAGCACACGCTGGTGCAATAAAGATTGCAACAATAAAATCAGACCTCTTCAAAGTAAAGCAGAGGGATAACGAGATGCTAAGGGAGTTCGTGTTCCAAATGGAACGCATGGAATTACCACCGTTCACTGATGATTGGGCTGTTCAAGCTTTTACCCAAGGTTTAAACGATCGGAGTTCGATCACATCACACCAGTTGAAACAAAACTTGATCGAATACCCGCATGTGACTTAGGATGATGTTCACAACCGATATCAGTCTAAGATTAGGGTCGAGGACGACCAATTGGGAGTCCCTTCAGGTTCAGTACATCCAAATCAGTCGACAGGTAAAAACCAGAGAGATATTGATAGAGAATCAAGACCGAATAAAGATCGGTATCAGCCGTATATTTCAGATCGAAGGAGTAACGGTCAGGGACGCAACTCCACCCGGAACGATCGAAGGAGTGACCAAGGGCAGAATTCCTGGGGACTAATGAGTAAAACCAGCTTCAACAAGTATGCAGATCCCATAGAAGCACCTCGATTATCGGAGTACAATTTCAGTGTCGATGCATCGGGATTGTATCGGCTATCGAAAGGATCAAAGAGACAAGATAGCCCAGGCCTATACAGACTGACCCTTCTCAAAGGAATCCAAACTTATGTGTAAGTATCATGGCACGCATGGCCATAGGGCCGAAGACTGCAGACAATTGAGAGAGGAAGTAACTCGATTATTCAACGAGGGCCACCTTCGAGAGTTCCTCAATGATCGAGCAGAAAATCACTTCAGGGAAAGAGACGCCAACAGAAAGAACGAGCAAGAAGAACCTCGACATGTTAGTCACATGATCGTCGGTGGGGTCGACATGCCACAATGGCCTATATTCAAACGCACCAAGGTGTCGATCACCAGAGAATAACAGACTCGAGACTATGTGCCGGAAGGCACTCTATCGTTCAATGACGAAGAAGCAGAAGGCATCTCTCAGACGCACAACGACGTATTGGCAATTTCTATTTTGTTAAATAAAATTCAAGTTAAATGTGTTCTTTTGGATCCAGGTAGCTCAAGAAACATAATCAGATTGAGGGTTGTAGAGCAGCTCGGCCTGCTAGACCAAATTGTACCTGCATCTCGAGTCATAAACGGCTTCAACATGGCTAGTGAAACAACGAAAGGGGAGATAATTCTACCAGTAAACGTGGTCGAGACTATCCACGACATAAAATTCCATGTCATCGAAGGCGACATGAGGTACAATGCACTTCTCGGAAGGCCCTGGATCCACAACATGAGGGCAGTACCGTCGACCCTTCACCAAATGATGAAGTTCCCAATGGCAAATAGTGTGAAAATAGTTTACGAGGAACAACACGCTGCAAAGTAAATGTTTGCACTCGACGAGGTGACGTTGATATCAACACCTTCGACCTCAAAAAAATCAAGCACCAAAGATAAGCAGACAACCAAATAGCAATCAGCGCCCAATCACCGCCCACAACCTCGACCGAATCGGAGAAATAGGTAATCCAGGAAGAAGAAGAGGATTTTCTCACTCCTCGAACTTTTGTGGTTCCCGAAGAATCAGATGCAACCAAGTCAACGGTCGAAGAGCTGGAACAAGTGATACTGATCGAGTAACTACCTGAACAAAAGGTATACCTGGGAACGGGGTTGACCCCTAAACTCAGGAAAAAACTCCTTCAATTTCTTATTGATAACATGGATTGCTTTGCATGGTCCCCTTTAGACATGACAGGAATCCCGCCGGAGATAACAACTCATCGGCTGAGCCTGGATCCCAAGTTCAGACCGATAAAAACAAAAGAGAAGACCCCAATCCGAGGTAAAGCACGCCTTCATCAAGGACGAGGTAACCAAACTTCTCAATATAGGGTCCATTCGGGAGGTAAAATATCCCGAATGGTTAGCCAATGTAGTCGTCGTCCCCAAAAAGGGGAAAAATTTAGAATGTGTGTAGACTATACGAACTTGAATAAAACATGTCCAAAAGTCTTTTTTTCGTTGCCTAACATCGATCGAATGATAGATGCCACAGCTGGCCACGTGATTCTTACGTTTCTCAACTCCTATCCTGGGTATAATCAGATCCAGTTTGACCCAGAGGATCAAGAAAAGACTTCTTTTATCACTAAGTCTAGGACATATTATTATAATGTAATGACCTTCGGGCTAAAAAATGCGGGAGCTACATATCAATGCCTATTTAACAAGATGCTTGAAGAATAGATAGGTAAATCAATGGAAGTTTACATTGACGATATGTTAGTTAAGTCCCTGCACGCAGAGGACCATTTGACTCATTTGCAGGAGACATTCGAAATCTTGAGGAAGTACAACATGAAGCTTAACCTCGAAAAGTGTGCTTTCGAGGTCGGCTCGAGCAAATTCCTCGGCTTCGTGGTGTCAAATCGGGGAATCGAGATCAACCCCCGATAAGATTAAGGCCATCGAGGAAAACACCATCATGGAAAGTGTGAAAGCCGTTCAGAGGCTAACCGGACGAATAGTTGCTCTAAGCTGATTGATTTCGAGGTCATCAGATCGAAGCCACATGTTATTTTCCTTAATCAAAAGAAAAATAATTTTACATGGACCCTGAAATATCAACAAGCATTGGAGGAATTGAAACGATACCTATCGAGCCCACTTTTGCTCCGCACTCCAAAGGCAGATGAGAAGCTATACCTATACTTGGCAGTGTCCGAGATAGTGGTAAGTGGTGTGTTAGTTCGAGAATAACAAGGTACGCAGTTTCCTATTTATTACGTAAGTCGGACCTAAGGAGATGCTGAAACTAGGTATCCACACTTAGAGAAATTGGCACTTGCATTAATAAGCGCATCTAGAAAATTAAAGCGATATTTTCAGTGTCATCCCATATGCGTGACCATCACTTATCCACTCCAAAATTTTTTGCACAAGCCCTAACTATCGGGTCGATTGACCAAATGGGCCGTCGAACTAGGCGGGTATGATATCGAATATCAACCCCAAACGGCCATTAAGTCTCAAATTTTAGCAGTCTTCGTGGCTGATTTTGCACCAACTCTCGTACCCGAAGTGGAAAAGGAACTTCTAATTAAATCGGGTACTTCATCGGGAGTATGGACCCTCTTCACGGATGGTGCCTCGAATGTGAAAGGGTCCGTGCTCGGTATTGTCTTGAAATCGCCTATGGGCAATGTTATTAGACAATCTATTAGAACGGTCAGATTGACTAACAAAGTTGTCTTATCTGCCAATCCTTCTCGATTTCCTATTTTAATTTTAATAACCCCTTAGCTTTTTGGCGACCTTAATTGGACAAATATTGACACTCTAATTAAGATTCTGGGGTGCAGTTGCTAGTATCAATTATAACAAGGGTCAATTCTATGTTGTTCTTTACACTGGGGAAGTTTGGGTTTTTGACGTTGCAGGGCTTAGTATTGCTCAACCAATTGTAAAGCCACAATTTTTTGTACGGCTTAAAGACGATATGTTTGACGAAGCATCACTTCAGTTCTATCTAGTTGAGTTACACAGTGCATTACTACTTAATTGTTACCCAATTTTCCCGTCATAATGACGAAGAAGATGGTGATGACACTTTTAAATTTTAAGTATCTGAACTAGATGTAATAAAACGTGAATTGAGGGAGACTAACAACTTGGGAGATTCAATAATTTTTTTTGGGCCGTAATGGAGCAAGTTCTATTGACTCTTCCAAGTTAACGGGAGACAAGCCTAATCACATATATTTTATTGATGATTGGGTGGAGGAATTTAACTATGTGGAAGTTGGTGATGGGATCTTGAAAATGGAAAAATTGAATCTTTTTATCCTGGATTATCACTAAATTGTATTTGCCCACCAACATGGGTTACACCATCATTCAAATAATGTGACAACTCAAAACTCTGTCTACTTAATTCCCCCTCATCAGTGCATCATGCTTGTTACCCCTTCTGTGATATCTCATAATTATAATATTGTACATGACAACTATAGGCCTCAAGTTAAATTTCTTCAAATCATTTATCATGTCATTTAAAATTTTTCATTCCCACAAACAACTTTATCATCATCTCGAAGGCCTCGCAATCTGACTTGACTTGGTGGCGAAGCATCAATGAATATATATATTTCATAAACCAAATAACCATACTTATAGAATCTAACACAGGCATGTAGTATGGTATCAATTGTCTCCAAAACTGCAGGCCGACCAACTTCTAATAAAATCCTCTGAGCACTAACAAAGAGTTTTCTAGAAAGGCGGATTTATTAACACCATGCATCATAATGCTGAAGATCGTAGATGCGTTCTTCTACTTTATCTACCTTTCCCATTTCAATCCAAAGCAACATCTCGTATTAAGCTAATCTTGGATGTGAAATCAGCATTTCCATCTATTATGAGCTCACGACAAAAGTTAAACTTGTCTACCATGCGAAAATCAATAAGATACAGAAGAATGGAATCATAGCTCTCCTCTTCAACTCTGAAACCTTGTTCCTTCATTGATTCATCAAGTTGACAAGAAAGATGACTTTTTATTTCTTTTTCGTTTCTAAACTTCATTATTTTCCATGGTCTCTAATCCAAATTTAAAAATAGGCATATTCCTTAACTCTGATTAGGCATTAATAAGTCAAATTCGTTAAGCAAAAAAAAGGAAATAAAAGTTAAAATGGGATTCTTTTACACTTGTGTTTCGAGTTGAAGGCTAGGTCAATTGGTGAGCTCCTTGCCTTCCACAATTGAGATGGAGAGTTGATAAACGACCAAAAATACATATTTTTCGGTGTACTTTCATATCATAACTTGTGTGGTTACGGTAGGTTACATGAGTTTTTGTAGTGAATTATGCTCATTACGTGCATTCTTATGTGTAGGAGCAAGTTGGACGAAATGTGAGCAAAAGAAATTGATTCGGGACCAAAAGACAAAAGAAAGACTTCGCTCGTTCACTCTCGCGTGCGCACAAGAGAGTGAACGAGCTAACCTAAAGAGGCTATTCTGAAGTGGGCTTATATTATTTCGCTCAATAAAAACCCTATCACATATAAATAGTCCTTAAACTCACTTTTGAAGGGGTGGAGACGTTTTGGAGAGGGGATTCGACCCAAGGAGGCAAGAACGCGCTAGGAGCAAGGTGGATAATTCTTCTACAACTTTTTCACTTTCTTCTTCCTATTTTTCTTATTGGTTATGTATTCTAGTATGTAATTTTGCATACTATTATGAATATCTATTTTGTTATCTAGGGCTTTGATGAAACCTTTTGTAGGATAAACTCTTGTGACATTTTTATATAATTGAGCCGTTGGATTTCTCTACTTGTTCAACTACGTGTTTATTGATGTTGATTGAATGGCCATCAATTCATTATGCCTATTTAGTGTGTATATTTCTCGAGACAGAGAGAGTACGCAGTTAGGTAGTTGTTGAACAACATCACTCCTAACGTATGTGAGAGATCAATACGGAGGTTTTAAAGGCGGGATTAGAGATAACAAAACATTGGTGCGGTCGTAGTGAGCGGTTAATTAGTGCCAGTTGACGTAGTTCGAGAGAATATGTCTAGTAATTTTGGTAGTTTCTCGAGAGAGAGCTAAGACACCCAAAGTACTCACGATCGGCAGAGAATAGTTAGGGACGTAGCGGGAAGGATTCCGACAATTGTGAAAATCATAACTCTAAACCTCCTTAATTTAGTCTCCAACCCTTAATATCTTTAGTTATTAATTTACTATTTTAATTTGTTAGTTTATTAGTTAGGCATAAGAATCTTAATAATTAAAACTTAGAAATTATTCGAGCTTGCTTTCTTAGTGATATTGAACAGTTATAGCGAAACCTTACTTCTCTATGGGTTTCCACTCCGAACTCTTGGACCGGATTATATTTGCAGCGACCGCTTATCCTTTTTAGAACTAGAGTTGGGCATGATCAAATTTTGGTGTCGTTGCCAGGGACTAACGATGTAGCTGTAGGTGTACATATTACTAGGTTTCAAGTTTGAACTTTTACTTTTAATGTTTTTGCATTTGATTTTTTATTTGATTTTTTAGTATTATTTGTTAATTTGAGAAACATGGCATCATGCAATTATGAGAGTTTTGATGTTGGTAATTCTACTTTTAATCTTGCTTATGCATATTGTGGAGGAAACCATTAATGGAAAAATTATTAAAATATTCCCAAAAGCGAGTTATGTGCACCAACTCAATATATTTGGAATGTGTATGATATGTGTGATGGTCAAGATGGTCACTTTCATGGTTGTGCATATATTTCTTATCCTCTCTCAAACCCTTATTATGATAGTTCTACTTTTTCTTGTGAGGTTAATAGGAACAAAGAACACATAAAAGTTGACCTGAAGGAGATCAAAGTTATGTTAAAGTACCTCATGGAACGGAGTAATGAGAAATAACTGCAACAAAGTCTAGGGAATACTAACCAAAGACAATGAGATACTATCCAAAGGCAAGAGGCAACTATTCTCAACCTGGAGGCATAAGTGAGGCAATTGGTTGAGGCTTTACATGCTCAACAAGATAATATTATGAATAGTAGCCAGGAGCAGTATGCATTAGAGACAAAAATTGAGGTGCCAATAGAAGGGTACATAGTAGAACACCAACAATCTATCAAACTAGAAATAGAGGATGCCGATGATGTAGAAGAGATACTAGAGTCAACCAAGGACATTGAGGATACATATTTAGTTGGCTCTAGTGTGATTGGTGTTGAGGGTGTCTGTCACAACCCCAAATACCCAAATACCCAGTCGTGATGGCGGCTATCGTGAAATCAGGCAAGCCACACATTTCATCGCTAGAAATTGTTTTAAAAAAAATCATTATAGTTATAGCAAGAGTCTTGTTTTTATAAAAGCATTTAAGGGTCTAAAATCACTGATAACATAAATAAAAGAAACCCGAACCCAGATCTAATGTCACCGATTCATGAGCTACTACATCAAAATATCAAAATACAGAATCGACACAAAGTTTTCTGAAATAAGTAAATATGACAGGTGGACAGAGAAGGAGATAATAGAGGCTGCGATCGCCAACTACTACCTCGATGCTTCCCAAGGAACTCTGACCGCAGCTCAGCAACCATTACCGGGTCTCGTTGTACTTAGATCTGTGCACAAGGTGCAGAAGGTAACGTGAGTACACCAACTCAGAAGTAACGAACCCAAACTATGGGCTGAGAGGTAGTGACGGACTAAACCTCAATAATTGTAATGAAAACAGTACACAGAATTTAGGCATGTTCACAGTTAACAGATAATAAAAACAGAATATGACCGATATGGTAAGTAACTAATGTATAACTCAGTATACTCTACATGCAAATATGTCAACTGCATGAAATGCACATGGTGCTCACAATCTCTTACATATGAGTCCACTCAGTACTGTATATGTCTCTCAGGGCCCAAGGAAGATCCATCCCGGAATAAACATAAACACAGGTGACAGAAGCCACTCAGTATTGAGGAAAAAAGGCCGATCCAGACCCACGGAGAAGATCCATCTCCGGAACACAACACTCGGACAAGATCCATGTCCAAGGACGATCAATCCCTCACATATCATCATTTTCGGACAAGATCCATGCCCAGGGAAGATCCATCCCTCAATATCAATGCGCTCACTGGGGGTGTAAAGACTCCGGAGGGGCTCCTATTAGCCCAAGCGCTATATCAAGCCAACGAAGGCATGATCAGAGTATCATTGCAGTGTGCAGTCCGATCTCATAACTGTCTCAATAACAGGCTCTCGGCCTCACCCAGTCATTACTCTCCAGTCTCGCTCACATGGGCTCACCGATGCATGAACTAGCCCGAAACAATGATAAATATATAAAATCAACAATTACCGAGATTGAGGCATGAAATGATATGTTATGGCAGGACTGAGTATACAAAATCAAATAAGCACATAAGGAGACAACAATATACGACCACTCGGGTCTCAGAATTTTTGGCGTGAAGCCCTAGCATTTGACTTAGTATGATTTCTAGCATGTTCACATTAACCACATCAATAAAAGTGTGGATATCAATCCGAAATATCTACTAGACGGTGCCATGGGATGGACCAAGCCACATTTCACTCGGTGCACGCCCGCACGCCCGTCACTTGGCATGTGCGTCACCTTAATTATAGTCATATATAATATAATTCGGGGTTTCGAACCCTTAGAACCAAGTTTGCAAACGTTACTTACCTCAAAACCGGCTAAAATCCTAGCCTACAATGCCTTTGCCTCTAGAATCGGCCTCTGATTTCTCCAAATCTAGCCAAAAATCAGATTTATATCATTATTATATGCCAAGGAACGAAACCCATTCAAAAATTATCAAAATTAAGCACAAATCCCGAAATTGATCAAACCCGACCCCGGGCCCACGTCTCGGAATTCGATAAAAATTATATCACAAGAATCCTTATCCTCCCACGAGTCCATACATACCAAGAACATCAAAATCGGACCTCAAATGGCCCTTCAAATCCCCACTCAAAGGTCTCCAAAACATAAGTCCTAATTCTCCAATTTTAGGGTTCAAATCTCACAAATTTTAGGTCTAATTAGCTACAAATAAACATAGAATCAAGTATTGAATTCAAAAATCTTACCTCCAAGCGATTTCCTTCGATTCCCTCTTTAATGCCTCTCAAAAAGCTTCAAATCCGTCCAAAAATGGTGAGAAATAGGCTAAAAATCGTGAAGATGGCTTTTTATGCTTTCTGCCCAGGTGCTCTTTTATTCAATGCGTTCGCGTCCCACTCCACGCGTTCGCACATCACAATCCACAATTAGCCTACGTTTTCGTGGCCTACCTCACGCGTTCACACAGCTCACCCGCTCAGCCCCTTCACGCCCCTCAGCCTCTACACATTCGCAGACCTCCACCACACATTCGCACTGCACACAGGCCATCCCCTCAGGCGATGGCGACCACCCAAATGCGATCGCGTAGAAAAAAATGTATGCTGCCCAAGATAAGCATATTCGATTGCATCCTTACCCACACTATCGCATAGAAGAACACTAGAACTGAACACCAGTCCAAATCTGCAATCTTTCCAAGTCCGAAATGATCCGTTAACCACCCGAAACTTACCGAGGCCCTCGGGACCTCAACCAAACATGTCAACACATCCCATAACCTTATTCAAACTTAGTCAATCCTTCAAAACCCTCAAAACAACGCCAAAATACCAAATCCACCTCGGATTCAAGCCTAAGAACCTAGAAACTTCTAAATTTCGCCAAAGATGTCGAAATCACCCAAAACATGTCCGAATGACCTAAATATTTGCACACACATCCAAAATGGCGCTACGAACCTGTTCCAACTTTTGAAATTCCATTCCGACCCCGATAGCTAAATTTTCACTACCGACCAGAAATTGCCAAACACTCAATTTCGCCAATTCCAGCCTAATTCTACTCCGGACCTCTAAACCACATTCCGAACACACTCTAAGTCCCAAATCATATAACAAAGCTATCCAAGCCCTAAAATCCGCATTCCGAGGTCGCTTACCTTATAGTCAACTTTCGGTTGACTTTTCCAACTATAAGGCCAACTTAAGAGACTAAGTGTCTCATTTCTCACCACAACCACTCCGGACCGAACCAACCTACCTAACACATAGTAAATAGGCTAAGCAATACATGAAAAAGCAGAAATAGGGAAAAAAGGGCATATCTCACGGAACGACTGGCTGGGTCGTTACAGTGTCGAAAATATTGAATTTCATGTATTTGAGCGTGTTGGACCTCATTCCAAACACTTCTCTACCTTGTGTTCTAATAATGAAATGAAAATTGATCAGTATGAGCATAAAAAGGAGACAAGGTAAGAGGTAGATGAGCCTTATATTTTGAAATTTTCAAGGCCGTCTATGCAAGGTGACACTCCTCGATCGAGAGCCAAAAAGCGCATGAGAATTTATTTAATTTTTGGCTCGCAATAATTCGTACCGCCCCAAGAGAATAATCATAAGAACGAAACAAAGCTTGGGGTTCAATTCATAAGCTCGAGGTGGAGGCAAAAAGTGATTTCCGTCGTGTGGCGACATTAAATCAGGCGCTTGTTGGGAGGCAACCCAACTTTACTGTTTTCTTTTATGTTTAGTTTTTTTTAATTATTATATATGGTGTTATTTTTGTAGTATTGTTTTTTTAATTTTTTAGGAGCATAAGGATCAAAGCCTTTGGAAATAAGCAAAAGAAAGGAAGATGGTTGGAACTAAGTGTGGGGAGCCCGCATAAAAGACCAATTCCTGGGAGAAGTCTGAGTACCCCATGAGTTGCTAATGTTCTACCAGGGAGTTTCTTATACCCTCCTGTTATTTATGGTGTGCATTAGGGATAATGCAAATTTTTAAGTGTGGATTGAGAAAAGACTGTCTGTATTATTTCTTGTGCTATGTTTATGTATGTTAAAAAAGATAGATAGAAATAATCCACCTTGATTTTTCTTATGGTCACAGTTCTTTTTCAAGGGTGACTCTTTGAACTGGGTAGTAAATTTTTTTGTAGGTAGAATTTTCATAAAGTTTTGGACTTTTCCCGACGATGGACTTCTTTGAGAGTTTTCTTGAGGGATTAAAGTCTAAAAAGAATGCAAAAATATTGTCCTTTTTCTTTCTTCTGTTGAACTAATAATGGAATGGAAAAACTTGAGTATCAATACTTTTTGACATGTTTTATGCCGGGACTTATATTTGTAACATTTGAGCTGATCATCTTTTTCGTGTTCTATGTGGCCACATGCCTTGAGAATATATGTGACTTTCTTTTGACGATTAAGTTCGTTTGTTGACTCTTATGATTACTTTCCATGTGTTGAATTAATAGGATGGTTGTGCTTAGTTGTTTAACCAGAGTGTCGGGTCTGAGCCGTCCGGAGTGAATCATGTGATGTGTGGTCTTGATTATATTATGTGCTATCATGTGTTAGTTTAGAACTTTCCCCGTGTATTATTCAAAACGAAATAAGTAATCTTTGTGAGTTAGGAGATGATGTAGTCATTTCTTTGATTGTCCATTGAGCTTGTATGCCACCATAAATAAAATTATCCTTAGATAGCCCATTGGAGCCTATAAATCTTTTCTTTGGCACCCACATTAAAAGTCGATTCCATTTTTCTTTTTCTTTTTTTGTTCTTAATTAGATATTTTTGAACCTTTACCTCTGAAAGCACTTACATCCCTAGAAGCGTAAGGTGAGAGTTGGGACAGTTTTTGAGTGAAACCACGGAAAGGCCAAAAAGTGAAAGTATATTTTGAAAGATCATTAGCCGGGAAAACCAAGTTTGGAGAGTGATGAAAATAAAAAATCAAAGAAAGAAAAAAAAAATAGAAAATACACCTCATATTCCTCTTATCCGAGCTAGTGGATGCATAGTTGTGTTTAAAGAAGAAGGGTAAAATTTTATATGATTTCGTGGAATTGCTTGAATTGGTCATGAAGAGTGTGTATTGGAAAGTTAAGTGTAGTGTAGTAAAGTGCTTAGGAGGATTAGTCACTACACCCAAATATATCCTACCCATCACTTAGCCTACATTACAACCTGTAAAAACCTAATTGATCCTAGACTTCGCAAGCTTAGATTAGTAGAGACATACACTACGGGCAAGCCTATGGTACGACCTTGGGATGAACATGAATTTCTTTGTGAGAGTGACTGAATTCTTTCGATTTGTAAGTCCTTAAATTATACTAAAATGCATCTTTGAGTGTGTGGACTAATTTCTCTCTTTGATTTGGTGAGAGCACATGATTTAAAAAGGATTGGTAAAGTTCAGGAATTTTGGAGTTGACACAAGAAATGAGTCATAGTAAGGAATGTATTTGAGTCATATCTTCAGGTTAGGATGTTAGAAGAAGTCACACAAATATTTTAAATAGTCTTGGCATTGATCTACGTTTGAAGAAAGATGTCAATAGTTCTTATATTGAGTTTTAAGTGTTAGTATAAGTTGTTTTCATTGGTATGATGCTTGAGTATATTTTGAAAATGTGTTTCTTGTCATTCTACTTAATTTTGAAAGTTTCTCGAGAACGAGTAAGATTTTAAGTGTGGGGTGTAGATAAACGGCCAAAAATACATATTTTTGGTGTACTTTCATATCATAACTTGTGTGGTTACGGTAGGTTACATGAGTTTTTGTAGTGAATTATGCTCATTACGTGCATTCTTATGTGTAGGAGTAAGTTGGACAAAATATAAGCAAAAGAAATTGATTCAGGACCAAAAGACAAAAGGACTTTGTTCGTTCACTCTCGCTTGCACACGAGAGAGTGAACGAGCTAGTTGAGGAAAATCTTGAGAAAAAAATAGCGGATTATGACAAAAAAGGCATGGAAGTTCACAAGAGACCTAGAAGGAAAGAAAAAGAAAAGAACTTCGCTCGTTCACTCTCGCCGTACTTAATGCCAGCTAGCGTAATTCGGGAGAATATGTCTAGTAAATTGGGGTAGTTAATCGGGAGAGAATTACAACACGCAGAGCGCTCATGATCGGTAGAGAATACTTAGGCAAAATTATAGAAGATGTAGCGGGAAGGATTCCGACAATTGGGGAAATCAAAACTCTAGACCTCCTTAATCTTTTCTCCAACCTGTAGTATCTTTAGTGTTAACTTACTATTTTAATTTGTTAGTTGATTAGTTAAACACAAGAATCTTAATATCTATAAGTTAGGAATTGTTCAAGCTTGTATTCTTAGTGATAGTGAACAACTGTAGCTAAGCCTTAGTTCTATGTGCGATCCGACTCTGGACTTGTAAAACGGATTATATTTGCAACGACCGCTTAGTCCTTTTTATAAGGATAGTTGGGCATGATCAAATTTTGGCGCCGTTGTCGGGAACTAATGGTGTAGCTGTAGGTGTACATATTTCTAGGTTGCACGTTTGAATTTTATTTTTGTTTTCGTATATTTGAGTATTTATTTATTTTTAATTTTTTAATCTGAGAGACATGGCATCTTTGAATTTTGGGAGTTTTGATGTTGGTAATTCTACTTTTGATCCTCGTTAAGCATATTGTGGAGGAAACCACCTAGGGAAAAATTATCAAAATATTTCCGAGAGCGAGTTATGTGCACCAACTCAATCTTATGTGTGGAATGTGTGTGATATGTGTGGTGGTCAAGATGGTCACTTTCATGGTTGTGCTTATATTTCTTATCTTCCCCCAACCCTTTACTTTGATGGTTCTTCTTTTTCTTGTGAAGTTAATAGGAACAAAGAACCCAGGGATGATGACCTGAAAGAGATCGAGGATATGCTAAAGTTCCTTATGGAACAAAATGATGAGATACATCTGCGGGTACAAAGGCAAGATGCAACTATTCGCAACTTGGAGGCTCAAGTGAGTCAACTAGTTGAAGCTTTTAATGCTCAATATGCCAATATTATGGATAGTAGCCAGGAGCAGTGTGCATTAGAGATGGAAATTGAGGTGCCAATGGAGGGGTCTAAAGTAGAACCCCAACACTCTAACCAGCTAGAATTTGAGGATGCCGATGTTGAAGAAGTAATACTAGAGTCAACCAAGGACGTTGAAGATACAAATTTAGTTGACTCTAGTGTGATTGGTGTTGAGGAGGTTAAAAATCTTGAAGTTCATGTAGTTGAGCGCATTGGTCCACACTCCAAGCGTTTTTCCACATTGTGTTTGGATGATGATATGGAAATAGAGTCGTCAGAGCCACTTGAGGAGTCAAGGAGTAAGGAACAAGATGCCTACATTCAGGAATTCTTCGTGCCAGAATGTCGGGAATACACATCTCATCCAAAGGCCCAGAAGTGCAGAATACTACATTGTTTTATTGGGCCAGTCAAATTCGTTCTACCACCCCAGGAGCATGATCACATAGCAGAATCAAAACTTGAGGTCAAAATCATAAGTTCGAAGTGGAGGCAGAAAGTGATTCACGTCGTGCCGCGATGTTAAATCAAGCGCTTGTTGGGAGGCAACCCAACTTTACTGCTTTCTTTTGTTTTTTTTTTTAATTATTATTATTTGTTATTGTATTATTTTGTAGTGTCAATTTTTGATTTTGTAGGATCATGGAATGCAAAGCCATTGGAAGGATGATATAGCAGACCAGATGGTTGGAACTAAGTGTAAGGTACCTTCATGAAGGACTAGGCCTGGGAGAAGTCTGAGTACTCCATGAGATGCTAGTGCTTCGGTCGTTGGCCTACTAGGGAGTTTATTTTACCCTCTTATATGTAAGGGCGTGCATTGGGGACAATGCACAATTTAAGTGTGGGGTGAGGAGATTGTCTGGGTGACTTTCTATGCTATTTTAGTTGTGTTAGTTTATGTCTAGGTGACTTTCTATGCTATTTCAGTTGTGTTAGTTTAATTGAATAGTTTTTTTAAAATAGAAAAGGTTGGACTTTTCCCGATGATGGATCTATTAGACAAAGCAGTTAGCAATTCCCCTTTGGTTTTTCTTTGTGCCGTGATTCTTTTCCAAGGGTTTTTTTTTAACCGGGTGTAGTTAGTTTTTTTTGGGGAATAGGAGCCATTGTGTTGTGTTTTTAAATGAATCAATATCTCTTGACTTTGTTATGACTTAATAATAGTGAGTATTTTGGTTGTGACGCTTAGTCTCAGTTTTTTACTCTTGTATAAGTACCTTAAATTGTATGATTTTAAATTTGTTTAACTGCTTTGACTAGAGTGTCTTGATGAATTCAATCCTGAGTGAGATAAGTGTCATGTGTGTGTGAGGTTTGGGTGTTATTCTGTGCATTGCATTTGATGCCTAGAACTTGCCCTGCGTGTTTGCAAAGCGAAATAGTAGTTTTGTTCAGTCTTGGAAGTGATATAGGCATTTCTTTGTTGAGCCAGATATGTATATTTTACCCACCTAATTATTATGTATCGTAGTTAACCCCTTTGAGCCTGTAATCCTTTTTCTTTGGCAACCACATTACAAGCCTTACTCATTTTTTTGAATTAACCATCTGTTTGAACCTTCTAACCTCTCATGAGCACTTGAATTGTTATGAACTGAGTAAAAGTTAAAGTGCGGGGTAGTTGGTTTGGTTTTTTAGTGGAACTAATGAAATAAGGAGAAAGGTACACTATTTTGTAAAATAAGAGCCACTTAAATAAAATAAAAAAGAAAATTAAAAAAAATAGTTGTATTGTTGTGAAAAAAAAAAAGAAAGTTCCTTGCTAAGTGGTGATTCTTGATGTAAGTGTGCTTAAAAAGTATGGAGTTAATATACATTGATGTGAAGGCGGAGTTTGGTTTGACATAAGTATGGGGTTTGAAAGTGCTTAGGGAGGTGTAGTAACTCTTATATCTAAATGTATCATACCCGTCCCGCAGCCTACATTACAACCAAATAAAGTCCTACTTGATCCTAGACTGAATAAGCTCGATTAGTAGAGTAGTACACTACGGTCAAGCCTATGTTGCATCTTCTGTGGCATATGGATGTTATTTCTGAGAGTGAGTGAATTCTTTCTATCTTGAGTTCCTAAGTGCTTTTAAATTTTATTGTGTGGAACTACTCTCTTTTGTTGTGCGAGGTCACTTGATTCATGAAGGAAAGGTAATGTCAGTGACCTCTATGTTAGAGTAAGTGGGTGAGTTGTGAATAATGCGTGGTACTTGTGAATCAAATCTTGAGGTGAATCTTAGTCTATTTTAAATATTCTTGGTGTGATGAGTTAGGAGAATTGTTTAAAAAAGGTCGTGTCTATATAAAATGTAGTTTTATTGATCGAGGACGAGCAATGGTTTAAGTGTGGAGTGTTGATGATAGGCTATAATTGCGTATTTTAGTCGCTTATTACACTCTAATTTACTGCACTTTAATTGAGTTTGAGCTTTAATAGCTAGTGTTTTGTACTAATTGTGTGTTTTGTGCCTTGTAGGAGTGATTTCGAGCTAAGATGTTATGGAATGAATTCAAGTGATTTGGAACTTTGAAGTCTGAGTAAAAGCCCAAGGAATTAAGCTGGGATCTTGTTCAGGGGTCAAATTTGATAGTTAAGAACAAACGAAGACTCGAGTAGGTATATTGTACACTGTCTAGAAAAATAGATATAACTCTTTGCTCCAAACTCTATTTGGACTATATAAAATTTGGTTGGAAAGATAACTCAAAGGGATACAACTTTCATGTTTTACATTTTTATAAATTCCAAACGGAACAGGGTGAAAAATGCGGTCGAAACCTCGACCGCGGACTGAGGCAGTGCACTGGGAAAATACCGCGCCCGGACCACGACCGCGATCGTCTAGACCTGAAAATTTGTCCTTTTTCATGTAGGAGAAGGTATAATTGTTTGGGCCCGACCCTACTTGGTATATATACATGGAAAAATGATATTTTGAGGACTGGGGACATACTTTTGACACAGATTCGACCTAAGGAGGCAGAGACACAATAGGAGTAAGGCGGGGAATTCTTCTACGAGTTTTTCCTTCCTGTTCCTATTTTTCATTGTGGGTAATGACCTTTATTATTGTAGTTTTACATACTATTATGAATAGTTAACTTGTTATCTAGGGTTTTGATGGAACCTTTTGTACGATAAATTCTTGTTATGTTTTTATATAATTGAGCTGTTGGATTTCTCTACTTGTTCAACTACGTTTATAGTGTGGTTGGTTGAAGAGCTCACAATTGACTGTGCCTATTTAGTGTGTATTACTCATGATAGAATGCATGTTCAGGTAGTTATTGAACAACATCACTCCCGACGTATATGAGGGATCAATAACGAAGGGTTTAAAGGTGGGATTAGGGATAACGAAACCTTGGGTGCAATCTAAGTGAGCCGTACTTAATGCCAGCTAACGTAATCTGGGAGAATATGTCTAGTAAATTGTGGTAGTTACTCGGGGGAGAATTATAATACGTAGAGCGCTCATTATCGGTAGAGAATACTTAGGCGAAATTATAGAAGAAGTAGCGGGAAGAATTCCGACAATTGGGGAAATCATAACTCTAGACCTCCTTAATATTTTCTCCAACCTATAGTATATCTTTAGTGTTAATTTACAATTTTAATTTGTTAGTTAATTAGTAAAAACACAAGAATCTTAATATCTATAAGTTAGGAATTGTTCAAGCTTGTATTCTTGGTGATAGTGAACAACTGTAGCTAAGCCTTAGTTCTTTGTGGGATTCGACTCCGGACTTGTAAACCGGACTATATTTTCAACGACCGCTTAGTCCTTTTTATAATACATAGTTGGCCGTGATCAGTATATATACACCCTTTTTTCAAAATGATAAGTTTAAAATATGACATAAGGTAAGTCATATACTTTTAAGCACTAACTAAGCAGAATATAGACATTTAATTCCCCAACCCTAGTCTAAGTCCTATAGAACTACCTTAGGTAGAGTCCAAGAGATGCCTAACACCTTTGTTTTAGAAAAACAAGAACCCTTATCCCAATCTCACTCGTTAGCAGACTAATAAGATAACAATCTAATAATTGAATAGGTACTCTAGTATACCTTATTAGGTGGCGACTCTATTTCATCATCAACAGGAAAACCATTAGTTAATCATGTTTTGGCTCGTGCAAAATGGGATGCAACAATGAGCGATGAGTTATGTCGTGTGGTTATACCTTGTGGATGTATTCATGATTTGTTGCAGCTGGCTGGAGTCACAAAAATGTGTATATGCGAGAATCGGGTCTTAGGAGGAGGCCTGGGTGTTGAGAGTAGGATCTAAGGTCTGTTGAATAAGTTTGAACGAAGGATCTTCAATTATGTAGTGTTTACGGGATTATATGGATTGGGGTGATGTGATATTACCCGTGTGTATGTGTATGGCAATTTTAAGTAGATATTGGATGACTTTGGAACGACTTTTGGCATGTTTGAGGACGAACATTTTTTAAGAGGGGAAAAATGTAACGAGTCGACCGGTCGTTTTGAGCTTTAGCATCCAACTATTGATTTGGAAGAATGATTCTCATTTAAGAAGCTTTACGTTGGAAGAGTTTACCAAGTTTGATGTTTTGCGTATTTTGGACTTATGCGTATGCCTGGAATTCGATTCAGAGATTCGTAGGTTGATTTGGCACTTTTTGGCGAAAGTTTACAATTTAAAGGTAGAATTTTCCTAAGTTTGACCATGGTTTGACTTATTTGATATCGGGTTTGGATTTTTGTTTCAGGACTTGGAAAAGGTATGTTTTGTTATTTGAAACTTTTCTGCAAAATTTGGTGTCATTCTGAGTTGGTTTGATAGGAATCGGACGCATGGTTGTGATTCTAGTCATTCCTAAAGTTCATTGTGATTTTCATGTATTTTGGTGTCCGATTCATGATTACAAATGTTATCTTAGTATTTTTATCACATGATCAAGTTCGTATAATGTTTATGCACCTATGTGGATGTTGGGTGTGGAGCCTCGGGAGCTCGGCTGAGTTTTAGACGCGTTCGGGAGAGTTTTGTGCAAGATTATTTTTTAGCTGGTGTGTTGTCCTCGCTAGAAGAAAAATGACTTTCTGTTGGTGACAAAAAAAAATGAAAAAATTGTCACAATAGACTTTTCGTGGCAAACATAGGAACATTAAGAATAGCTCTATAGAAGACAGTTATATGCAGAAACCCAATTTATTAGGAAGGAGATGAAGAAGAAACCCTATTGTTGGAGACCTTCTTCTTTGAAAGTTTTCTCTAGGGATGCAACGTTTGTTCAAAACTGAAAATTTAAGTATAATTTTCAGTAAAATATTATTTTCTACGGTGACTAGGAGTTTGCCACTAACCCTAACACTTTTTGTGGAGAGTGATGATGTTTTATTTGTCCATGAAAGCTCTTAGCCGTCCAATTAATTTTGTGGCTTAAAGCAAAATTTTATGAGGAGCCTTAACTTTTATTTTTTAAATTTTTTTATTTGAATTCTATTTTTCCAACTTTTTTTTAGATGCAAAGCTATTAATAATTTTCTTATAATCAATTTCTCTTAATAAGTCTTCCTCAATTGATAATATAGCAAATCTATTTAAGGCAATATTTTTTCGAATTTTCATCATCGAGTGATCTCAGTATTTTACACTAAGAGAAAACAAAAAATATTTGCATTTGTTTCAAATTGTTCAAATCTATTCTGAAGTGAAAAATAATCTTGTCTACTATGTATAAAAAGTAATCAACTTTAAAGGACACTTTTAGAGATTATGAGATTTCATTATCAACATTCTCATCAAAGTGTTTCTTCCTATATATCACACGTTTCTTACGAAATTCGGATTCGATATTCATTTTAAATGTAATTTCCTTGGCGAAAATCATAGTTGTTGCAAATCTTTCTTCTCTATAATTGTTAAAGAAAGAAATCAAACATTTTCATACACGAAACTTTTTTTAAGAACGTATATTTAGCCTATTAGGTGTAACAAAAAATGGGACCCTCTACAAATGTGGGGCCTAAAGCAGTTGTTTTACCTGCTTCCGGGAAGGGCCACCTCAGATTCCTTTAGGTAAGCTGATTTTTTATAGTGTTGGTATTACAAGGTGGATAATCGAATCCTAACCAATAAGGTTGAAATTTCGGTATCCAATCAACCAACTATTTTTTACTTTAAAATATCGAGCATTTAAAAAAACAAGGAGCATTTACTTTTGAGACAAATACTTGTATGATTAAGATTATTATATATCGTTCTTAGTTACATGGTTTGCTTAAACATTAAAAGAAGCATATATAATATAGACAGGGAGTAATATCTAATTCGATCCGTATATATTACGAAGAAGTTACTCGATCTTCTGAATTACCTTTTGTATCTGATTATCAATTGTTTGATATAATTATATAGTAAATGGCTTGCACTTGATAAAGCATCCTTAAAATATCTTCGAACATAGAACAAAAAGAAAAGAAATATGAACTTTAATTCTTAGAATTGATCAAGTACATGCATCCATTTTGATTTATTGATCAAATCAACTTCGTTATGGATCGGAGTATACTTTGATATGAAATTCAATTCGCCATATTTGATGCCCTCAGGAAGTCCTGTAAGTCATAAAACAATATACTCAATGGAAAATACGGCACAGATTTAAGGGTTCAATTGAATTCAATATTTTTAATGAGTATATATACGTATGTGAAAAATATTACTTACTGGACGTAATCAATCTTAATAACACCAGCCACAGAATTAGCAATAGTTGAAAAAGCTTCTTTAGATAGATCTAAGGTTCCACCACATCCAGGGCAATGATCAACAATCTTTACCACAATACTCTTGCCAGTGCAAGGGTGTGGCACTGGATTTGTTGGACCAGTGCATGTGACATTGAAAAATTTGCCACATATTGCACCATTATTCCCGAGGGGGTCACTTGCTGCTGCTATGATGGTACCGTATGGTGTGTTTCCATAACATGCCGAAATTGTAACAACAACAACAATTATATCTCAGTTCCTGTCAAGGTCAGCATCAGCTATATGGAAAAAAATTAGTATCAAGCAAATAATGAATGAGACATTTGCATTGTTGCTCGCTTGAATAAAACAATTGTTCTTATTTTGTTTTTGAAGTAAAAATAGACTCATGTATGGTCAAGAACCTTTTTATTTATTCATTATTTCACAAAGAGAAATATGTTAATCACTTTTCATACTTTTTCTCTTATCAATAAAGTTCTGTTTTTTAGTTTAAATTTTAGCATTGATAATGTAAAATATATTAAGTCATATGTAGTACAATAATTGAAGGTAAATATCTCAATAAATATTAATTATGAGAACATGATAAATGATATAACTTACCTGATACTATAAGTTAAAATTTACTTATAGAGTAAACAAAATTTACACCACTCAATGTATACAATGTAAATTCTATTTTGTTTGGGTCTATTAAGATTTAAAGAAAGGAATAAAAAATACTTACGAACATAATTTGTATAAAATGTGGCCGTCCCTAGTATAGCTAAAGCTATGGAGAATAAAGTTGTCACAACACCAATGATGAGTAAAATACTTTTAGGAATTGCCATTTCTTTTTTAAAACTTTTTTATTTCACTGATTTAATGTCTAGCTAACCACTACCTATTTATAGTATCTTGTCTAAATGTCCACTGGCTAAAATAAGGTAACCAGTTAAATAGAATTAAGGAAATTCGTTTATTATGTAATTCTTGTCTTACTATATAGAGATGCATTGCAATATATTCATGTTCCACTTGTGATTACATGATCGTAGTGATATTATCTGAAGGCAATTTTAAGGTAGGTTAATTATTAAATATCACTTGAGATATGGTAGTTAATAAATATTTATTTTATTTTTCATAGTAAGTTAATAAAAAATGTTTTATCTCTTTGGCATTTTGCAAAATATTGAAGTTTATCCTCCTATAGTAATTTAGAGCTCTCTGTTAGGATGAGTGAAAATTAAATCGGAGAAGTCGGGAGATTGAAAAGAATGGCCATAAAAGGAGATGCGCTTTAAATATAGTCCACGATTTTAAATGTACTTAAAAAATAACCCCTGTACTCATATTCATTTATTGCTTATCTGGGATTTTTCTACCAAATTAGAAAATTGTATACTATATTTATTCTACATACATTGTTATAATTATCCATAAATTCTACCGGGTTGACACGAATTTGTGTATTTAATTGGTCATAAAACTTTATGTTATCTACATTTAATTTATTTGTTAAATTATTTACAAACTTAACTTGATTGCCATAATTTTGTGCATGTTTAATTATTCATCAAACTCTACTAGATTTTTGTGCACAGTTTATGCGGTTGGCATAATTTTTTGTGTTGTTGTAGTGACTCGCCCGGTCATTTTGAGTATTAGCGTCCCGTTCGGTAGATTAAGGTCTCGAGCATCTTCATATTGTGTATTATAACTTGTGTGTGCGGTCGAGTTCGACTTTCGGATGATTCAGTATTGATTTGGAAGAATAATTTTTGTTTTTGAAGCTTAAGTGAAAAGAGTTGACCGGAGTCTCGACTTTTGTATAGACGACTCCAGAATGGTGTTTCAATTATTTCAATAACTTTATATGGTGATTTTGAATAAAGACATGTGTCCGTATTTGAATTTGGAGGTCTGCAGGTTAATCTGATGCGTTTTGGCGAAAATTGAAAAGTTGAAGGCTTGGAAGGTTAAGAGGTTTGACCGAGAGTTGTCTTTGTTGATATCGGGTTCGGATTTTAACTTTGGGAATTGAATTAGCTCTCTTATGTCATTTCGGACTTGTATGCAAAATATGATGTCATTCCGGGTTGATTTGATATGATTCGGTGCGAGTAGTAGAAGTTGAAAGTTCATAAATTCATTAAATTCGATTTGAGATGCGATTCATAGCTTTGATGTTGTTTGATAGAATTTGAGGCCACGAGCATGTCCCTGTTATATTATGACTGAGAATTTATAGTTGATAACTGAAATGATAACTATTGAAACTGAAACAAAAATAAAAACTGATAGTTGATAACTGATAACTGATAACTGAAACTGAAATGATAACTGATAACTGATAATTAAACTGAATAAAGGAAGTAAGGATATGAATACTCCCTCTTCTGAATGATAAACAACCTGTTTATCTGAATAAGTTGCGGCCTCGGGCCCAACATATTACGTGCACAAGCTACGGCTTCATGCCTAAGTATACGTATACATAACTACGGCCTCAGGCCCAAAATGCATAAAGCATAAACTACGGCCTCAGGCCCAAACATGCATAAAGCATATAAACTACGGTCTCGGGCCCAAATACAGGTGTTCAACATTCAGGAACTGAGAATCATACTGAAATACATGATGCTGAAATACTCAACCATACTGAGTTACATGATACTTGAATGCTGAATAGAGCTAAACTGAGACATGTATTCATGAACTGATTATGAAGATTGAAACTTCAACTGTTTATGACATGCTGAGTAATCTAGACTGAGCCTCATGGGCATCAACTCTAGTCTATATTGACTACGCACTGATTTCACAACGTTCAGAATGAAAGTCATGAACGAGTTCCGAAGCTAGAGAATAGAAGTTTGACAACTATTCAAGGAACTGGGCTTAACTGTATTTCTGAGGCAATTGGTAACGTGGTAAGAGAAACATAGTGTAGGGAGAATCATTAACATTCCCAAACATAGAGAGTTAGCCTCACATACCTTAACTTCCTTCTCTTGAGCGTAATACAACATTCGTCAACCCTTTCAACTTTAATCTATATCAATACAAGTCAAAGGGATTCCAAATTAGCCACAATAGTCATGTTTTGTTCACTTAGGCATTTTATCAAACACTTGGTGGCATAAAGCTTCATATCCCTTATTAATGGTGTTTCTACACCCAATAACTCATTCTCTTGCTCCTAGATAAATTCTAAAGTCTCAAATGGTTATAATCAACATTATTCTTCATCACCCATAAGTTAAACAACACCCTTAACCAATAATCAACAATCAACACACCAAAACTATAACCGCTCATGCTTTTCTATCAAACTCGTCAACTCATATCTCATGAACTAGAGGATATAATTATTACACCAATGTTAGAATCAATTAGAGGGTGAAGACATTACCTCTTTGAAGTTCAATCCCCTTTGAATTCGAGTTCTAGGGTTCCTTCTCTCAACAATGATGAACCGATCGAATATCTAATGTTATGGAGGGTTACCCATGTTAATAAGATGTTGGGAAAAGAACTTACCTTGGATGGTGGAGGAACCCTTAAGGAGTTAGGTTTTTGAGAGTTTCCCTTTCTAGAGCAAGTTCTTATGTTTTGGGGCTTTGGGGGACAAAATAGGGCTAAAAAATGAATCCCCAAGTCTGCCTACACGTCCCTTTAGGCCTGACCGTGGTAAATAGCAGGTACACTGCCTCATGACCACGGTCGCGATCCGGGGCGCGGTCCGTGCTGGTGGTTGCGCACTGTTCTGTAAAATGCGCATAATGTTTTTCCCAGAGCTTCGTTTGGGCTTCACAATAAATCATTGGAAATATATTTGAAAGGCCTACAACTTTCATGTTTTGAGTTTTCCGAAATTCCTTACACATTTGCACCAAAACCTGATGGAAGACGGACCTTCTGCAAACTTAGTCGATTTCGCCGAATCTTATGCACCTCATTTTCCATCTTGATTTTGAAACAACTATTTTCACCCATAATCATCCCGATAGGACTTCATATGTCCAAAATATCAAATTAATATCCATTTAACATATACATACCTAATTCGAATGTACAAGATGTTATATTATCTCCCCCTTGGGATCATTCGTCCTCGAATGATTGTCCTGACTGTAACTTCTGCTAACTCCGGACCTTAAACGGGTCTGGTGGAAACATGAACTTGCATTATTACTTGCATACTAAACTGAATGAATACATGATTACTGAACTCTTGAGATACTGAACTGAATGATTACTGCATTGACTGAATATTGGTCTGCCATGGATACATGAATACTGAACTAACATAGATATATGAATATTTAAATGGCACGAATATTTGAGAATTGAACTAACATCAATATCAGAGTACTAAGCTGCCATGAATATCTAAGTATTGGACTGATATGAGTAGCTGAGTATTTGTACTGGCATGAGTATCTGAGTATTGAACTGATATGAGTAACTGAGTACTTAACTGACATGAGTATCTGAATACTGAACTGACATGAGTAACTAAGTACTAGAAACTTGAATGTTATAGCACGATACGTTAAATATTGGTTCTATAGCTGCAAATTCTGGTGGCAGCTCTAAATCATAAGCTAATTGACTGATCCTTCGTAAGATTCTATATGTCCCAATATAGCAGGGACTAAGCTTCCCCTTCTTCCTAAATCGCATAACGCTTTTCATAGGCGAAACTTTCAGGAACACCCAATCATCAACTTGAAACTCTAGGTCTCTATGCCGCATGCTCGAATAGGACTTTGGCTGCTCTAAGTCGTCTTCAAACGCTCTTGAATCAACTTAACTTTCTCTATAGTCTGATAGACCAAATTTGGTCCCAACAACTCCTCTTCACCAACTTTGAACCAACCAATTGGCGATCTACACCTTCTCCCATACGAAGACTCGCACAGTACCATCTTGGTACTAGAATGGTAGGTGTTTTTATTAGCAAGGTCAATGAGAGGTATGTGATCATCCCAATTAATTTAACATCAAGGACATATCCTCAACTGTTTAAGTAATGCGCTCTGCCTGGCCATCTTTCTGAGGATGAAAAACTTGTGCCTAATCATTTCTGAAAGATCTTCTAAAAGTTCATCTTAAACTGAGCACCATAGTCCGAAATGACGGACAACGAAGGCTCATGCAATCAGACGATTTCCTGAATGTACAACTTGGTATAATCTTCTACTAAATCTATACTTTTTACTGGCAAGAAGTGCGCTGACTTGGTAAGTTGATTTACAATCACTCAATCAAATCATGCTTCTAAATTGAGCGAGATAATCATGTTATAAATTCCATATTTACCATCTCCACTCAAAATATGTGTATTTTGTGGTAAAATATTGGGCTTTCTGCTACTCAACTTTCACTTACTGATAAATCGGACACTTGGCCATAAAGTATGCAATGTTCTTTTTCATGTTGTTCACCAATAAATATCCTTAAGACCATGATACATATTTGTGGTGCCTGAGTAAATAGAATACCTAAAATTCTGGGCTTCAGACAAAATCCGCTCTTCTGAGCCCATCGATGTATGGAATACACAGTCTATCTTGGTACCTCAAAGTACCATCATCTCCCCCTTGGAACAAAGGTTAAGGTCTTGTACTTGCGGATCCCTCTCTTTTGTTGGGATCCGAACAACTCTTTCTTATCTTCTGTAAATTTTTGCATTTTATGATAGTGACGACTCATCATTCAATTACTTCTGAGCAATCTTTCTTACTAGGAAAAACTAAATTACTTATATAAGTTGAAGGCCAATGTATTCACAACTATCATACACAATCTTAATTATTTAACTCTACTTACACTGTCAATCTTGGAGAAATCACATTTCGTTAATTCCTAAAGGCTATTCTTTTATAGTTTTCTCTCTTATTGCTAGCTGATTGTTTTTTCCCACTATCACTGTACTTCGAACTTAACTTAAACTCTTTGGGTTATAACACACGTTTGGTATTTCAAATTTTCATCCACTCACTAGAGATAACCTAGCTAAGTAAATCAAAGTGTACCTCTACTAGCTCTGCTAAAAGTGTTAATTCACTGTATCTACTCAAACATACTTACTATTCTTTTACTAACCACCTGCTAGCGTCATATGTTTATGTTCTGCTTTGAATAACTAAAGTGAAGAATAAGGTTATTTCTAACTTCCCTCACAATCCGACCCTATTCTACGGTCACATACTTATCTTCTTCTTTTTTTGGAACTATGTACATGGATCACACTTAGAGAAAGTTCATCTGTCTTAAACGAAATTGGAATATCTAACCCCAAATTTTCTATACACTTCAAAATCATTTCCGACTATAAACATCTGGAGTAAACATTTAGTCACATAATCTAAGGGGGGACTTTCTTATCTTTTAGCTCACAGTGATAGCGGCTTCTTATAGTAGTTCACTAATGTGGTACTTACTAATTCTGATTTGAATAAATCTAAACAACTTAAAATCTTTACTTAAAATTCAATATCGGTTGCTCTTGGTTCTCATTTTGTACTTCATGTCTTCTTAGTCATATACGTGAGTTGCACGAGATCATATCTTTTGTAATAACAAGCGTTTCTGACCCCTAGGTATTTTACCCTTAGGCTCTTTTCTGTCCAAAACTATAGTGACCAATGTTAGGGTCTGACATATGAACTATCATCATCCCACATGTGGCTCCATTTCCATGAATTAAAAGAAATTTTTCTCTGAGGTAAAACACATACGATTACCATACCACACACAAACATGTCCTTCAGAGTATATCATTATCTGATAAATCACTTCATGCGCCATCCGGTGAGTTATGGTCTTAATCCAGACCTAAAATATGCAAAGATTTCGCTATAATCATTGTTACTTACATATTCTTTTAGCACTCATAGGCTTTATTATATACTCACCAGTCACCAGAATTTTGATACACTGAAAATTGGAGATTTGGTAACTGAATAACTAATAAATAATAACTAGCATCTTCAATAACCATAATTGTATAACTGGTAATTGAGGTAAAGAATAACCCTAGAACATGACAACTACTTTTGTACTTTCTGATAAGGTTATGCTCTAATCTGTACTACTATCCATTGCATCCCACTTCCAACATCCTCTCAAGTCTCATTTGTTACTAACTTGTACTCCATAATTATACCCCAATGGGAAACCATCCTCTCTAGAACCTTGAATTTTTCTTGCCCGTCGCTTGGGTATTCGATAGGAAGAGAAGGTTACCTATTGCTCTAAGCTTCATGGCACGATCTAGAGTAGAAAGAAATGAGACAATCTTGGATGTCTTGGTAGTTAACCGTTTATATGAGTGGCCGCCACACATATATAAAATAAACTCTACTGGACACGGCTTCATAGACTCCCTAGGAATCTTGAACCTAGTGCTCCGATACCAAGCTTTGTCACGCCCCGAACCTGAGCCTGGACGTAACACGGCACTCGGTGCCTGACTTCATGTGACCGAGCAAACCAACTGGCTGGCTGAATCAACATGTGATATCATAACATACTGAATGCGGAAGATAAACTAACACATGCTGATATACTAAAAGTCTAGATGATATAAATCAAAGTGCGGAAATACTAATACAATTCTTAAACATATTTGTAGCCAACATAACTTAATATGAAAAGCATGCGACTCTGTCTAACTATTACTCTTGTCTATGAAGCCTATAATGAAGTACTGAAAACACTGACTGTCGAAAAATACTGAAGATTGTAAGGTAATGATAATGCCCCGAAATAACTGGGGATCACCAAATAGCACCGAAAGATGCAGGCCTCGGGTAAAAAGGGACGTCAGTACATTTGAATTGCACTGGTATGTAAAGCAACTAAAAGAAAGAATTATAAATGTTGAAACTGAAACTAACATGATAACTGATAATTGATAATTGATAACTGAAATGATAACTATTTAAACTGAAACTAAAATGATAACTGATAACTGAACTGATAACTGGTAACTGAACTGAACAAAGGAAGTAAGGATATGAATACTCCCTCTTCTGAATGATGAATAACCTGTTTATCTGAATAAGCTACGGCCTCGGGCCCAACATATATGTGCACAAGCTACGACCTCAGGCCCAAGTATACGTATACATAACTACGGCCTCAGGCCCAAAATGCATAAAGCAAGAACTACGGCCTTAGGCCCAAACATGCATAAAGCATATAAGCTATGGCCTCAGCTCCAAATACAGGTGTTAAACATTCAGGAACTGAGAATCATACTGAAATACTGAACCATACTGAGTTACATGATACTTGAATGCTGAATAGAGCTAGATTGAGACATGTATTCATGAACTGATTATGAAGATTGAAACTTCAACTATTTATGACATGCTGAGTAATCTAGATTGAGACTCATGGGCATCAACCCAAGTCTTTATTGATTATGCACTGATTTCACAACGTTCAGAATGAAAGTCATGAACGAGTTGCGAAGCTAGAGAATAGAAGTTCTGCAACTATTCAAGGAACTGTGCTTAACTATATTTCTGAGGCAATTGGTAACGTGGTAAGAGAAACATAGTGTAGGGAGAATCATTAACATTACCAAACATAGAGAGTTAGCCTCACATACCTTAACTTCCTTCTCTTTAGCGTAATACAACATTCGCCAACCCTTTCAACTTTAATCTATATCAATACAAGTCAAATGGATTCCAAATTAGCCACAATAGTCATGTTTTGGTCACTTAGGCATTTTATCAAACACTTGGTGGAATAAAGATTCATAGCCCTTATTAATGGTGTTTCTACACCCAATAACCCATTCTCTTGCTCCTAGATAAATTCTAAAGTGTCAAATGGTTATAATCAACATTATTCTTCATCACCCATAAGGTAAACAACACCCTTAACCAATAATCAACAATCAAAAATCCAAACCTATAACCGCTCATGTTTTTCTATCAAACCCGTCAACTCATATATCATGAACTAGGGGCTATAATTAACCAATGTTAGAATCAATTAGAGGGTGAAGCCATTACCTCTTTGAAGTTCAATCCCCTTGAATTCGAGTTCCAGGGATCCTTCTCTCAATAATGATGAACCGATCGAATATATAATGATATGGAGGGTTTACCCATGTTAATAAGATGTTGGGAAATTAAAATTAACTTAGAATCACCATTAAAACTTACCTTGGATAGTGGAGGAACCCTTAAGGAGTTAGGTTTTTGAGAGTTTCCCTTTCTAGAGCAAGTTTTTTATGTTTTGGGGCTGTGGGGGATAAAATAGGGCTAAAAATGACTCCCCAAGTCTGTCCCCGCGTCCTTGTAGGCTTGACCAGTGTGGCGACCGCGGTAAATAGCAGGTACACTGCCTCATGACTGTGGTCGCGATCCGGGGCGCGGTCCGGGCGCGGTGTTATGTAAAATGAGTATGACGTTTTACACAGAGCTCTGTTTGGGCTCCACAATATATATTTGGAAAGCTATTTCAAAGGCCTACAACTTTCATGTTTTTAGGTTTTCCAAAGTTTGTACAAAGTTTTACCAAAACCTTCTGGAAGACGCACCTTCTGCAAACTTAATCGATTTTGTCGAATCTTATGCACCTCACTTTCCATCTTGATTTTGAAACAACTATTTTCACCCATACTCATCCCGATAGGACTTCATATGTGAAAAATATCAAATTAATACCCATTTGACATATTCACACCTGATCCGAATGTACAAGATGTTACAGCGCGAAAGCGGAATTTTCTGTCGCAGGTGCAAGGGGTGCTGGGCCAAGGTATTTTCGCAGAAGCGTGAATTGTTGTTGCAAAAAGCAAAGTCGCAGGTGTGTAGAAAGTGCGAGAAATCTGGGTAGAAAGGTTATAATTCGAGGGTTTGCCCAATTTTATCAGATTTTGAGAGTTAGACCTCAGATTTGAGCGACTTTTGAGGGGTTCTTCACGTGTTTGATTTGGGTAAGTGTTCTTTATCCGAAATTGATTATATTTCATGATTACATAATTATTTTTATCATTAAATTAGTGAATTAAATGAAATAAAATGGGGAATTTTGTAAAATCTTTCAAAAGTGTGAAATGAGGATTTGAAAGATGATTTGATATCGGAATTTGATAATTTTGGTATGGTTAGACTTGTATCGGAGTGGGTGTTCGAATTTTATAAATTTTTATCGAGTTTAGAGGTGTGGGCCCAGGGTTGACATTTTAGTTTTAATTGAAGACCGAAGCTTTATTATCCGGAATCATTTCCTATGAGTTTTATTTATGATATTAAGTTCTTTTGGCTAGATTTGAGCCGTACGGAGGTTGTTTCATTCAAGAAGATCATTTTAGAGTATCGGTCTAGCTTATTTGTGGTAATTATATTGCCTAACATTGTGTGGGGGAACTACCCTTTAGGATTTGAGTCGTTTGTGCTATTTGTGTCATGTGAAAGCCGTGTACGCGAGGTGACAAGTATGTACTCAGGCTTATATGTGAAAATTGACCGTTCTAGACACTTAGGCATCTCTTATATACTTATTTGGATTTTTTAGCACATGTTATATCCTTTATCGTCATTTCTACTATCACATACCTTATTTTAAGATGTCATTACATGTCGCATTCTTTATTAGTCGAGTTTGATCTTGTATGCTTTATTTGGAGTTGTTACCATTTTTACCATTACGTGATTTCTTTTATTCTTGAGTTGCTCTTCATTGAGATTATTGTTACATGATATCCCTTGTTGCCAGTTTATTCTCGTGCCTATAGACGTAGTACTAGCTCGTGTCATCTATTTCATTGCTAGCTTAAGTCATACACTAGAATCCGGAGTTTCCATTTAATGGAGAAAATTTCACGATTGAGTTTATCCTTGAAAAATTAATTAGAATTGAAGTTATCGAGAGATATTAATCCATTCTAATTAAAGTTGTGTGTGAAGGAGGCGTTGTTCCTTGTTAAGTTACTTTTCCATTCATGTTGTTGTTATTGAGATTCTATATACGTTGTGTTGAGCCGTGGGTTATTTGTTGTGAAATTATTGATATCGTTGAATCCTTGGAAAGGTTGTGGCCTACGGGCACTTGTGAATTGTTCTATGATTGGGTTGTTGTTATGTGGAGTATAAGGGTGGCATTTCACTATTGTTGTTATATGGGGCATAAGTGTGGCATCTCACTGTTGAATGTACGAAGTGATATGGGTGGCTATAGTGTTATTGTCCAGGCGGAGTGATAAGGGTGGCTATTACATAGAGAGATAAGGGCGGCTATTATATGGAGTGATACGGGTGGCTATAGGAGAGATAAGGGTGGCTAACAATATTGTCAGGGCGGAGTGATACGGGTGGCTATCAGAGAGATAAGGGTGGCAATGCATGGATATTGTGTGATGGTTTTGAGACATTATGTGGGTGATTTTCGTGTGATGGTGTGATTTTCCGTGTGTTTGTCATACACCATGGGTGACTTGTTTTGTTGTTTCGACGAGCTATTTGATGTCCTTGATATTATTTGTTGACTTGGGCCGCAGTAGTACATTCGCACATGCATAAATTGTAGCATGCCACTTATACTAGCTCATGAGTATGAAACTTGACATTTATTGATCATTCCCATGTGTTATGTTATTATCCATTTTCACGTTTCTATTGAGCCTGTGACTGTGCCGGCGGATTGTTATTTTGGCACGTGAGTTGTCCGTGCGGTTGTGATTCGAGATGTGGGCACGAGGTGTTATGAGTATATGATCGTGGGTTGAGACCCGGGACTTGTGACTATAATATGAGGTATCACGGAGTGGTTTTGTTGTGAAACTTGTGAAGAACAAATTGATTAATTGGTTGTCCTTTGTGTTCCTTATTTGGTTTAAACAATACTTTACGGTGTTCTTATTACTTTACTGTTTATATCACTTATTGATTCTTGTTCCCATTTACTGATTTTGCTTTCCATTATTAGCTTTATACTTCTATACTACACATGTTATTTTGTCTAGTGAGTGTCTTGATTATACATCGGCACTAATATACCGAGGTTAGTCTTAATACTTAAAGAGTATTGGACGTGGTGTACTCAAACTACACTTCTGCACATTTTTGTGCAGAACAATGTATTGGAGATATCAAACTCAGGCAGAGTTAGCTTATTGATTGCGAGGATTCAAGATAGAGCTGCTTGGTCGTCGCAGTCCCTTGGAGTCATTTCCTTATATTGTACTGTCAGCTTGTCTTTTGAACGGCATTGTATTTCGATACTTGCGATATTTCCATGTACGTAGCTAGAGTTCGTGACTCTGTATTACCAGTCTTGGGAAGTTATTATGATTATTGCTGAATAGGCTTATTTCTCTTTTATCTCGGCACTTATATTAAACTATGTTTCAAGTTATCATTGTTAAGAATTGGCTTAATCGTTCTTAGTAATCGGATTACCTAGTCTTAGAGACTAAGTGCCACCATGACATCATACGAAGGTAAATTGGGGTCGTGATAATTGTTCAACAAATTGTCACGACCCAAAATCCCTCCTTAGGAGTCGTGATGGCACCTAGTCTCCAAACTAGGTAAGCTGATCACTCAACATTATTTAGAACAATTAAAGCATAAAATAACAAAAACGGAGTTTAAGATAAATACTGAAATAAGAGTTATACAAGCCAAAGCGGTAAATACTCAACATAATATCCCAGAACTAGGTGGTACAAAGTCACAAGTTCTAATTGAATACACGAGATCAATCTCAAAACACAGTACTGTATGAAATGCATAAATAGCAAAAATAAAACAAGAGGGTGACTCCGAGGCTTAGGGTCGGATCGTATATGGATACCTTGAAGTATCTGGTGCGTGCAATGCCTCACTGCTGGTCAGGTCGGTTCGAAATATCTAGATCTGCATAAAAATATGCAGAAGTGTAGTATGACTACACCACAATAGGTATCCAATAAGTATCAAGACTAACCTTGGTAGAGTAATGATGAGGTTCAAGTCGTTTGATACTCACTAGAAAAATAACATGTGCAATGAATATATTGAAGAAAAGTGATAATTAAAATATAACTAAAAACAGTAATCACAACCCCCTTAGAATATGTAATAACAACTCAATGTAGTAAAACCCATTTTTATCACAAAATATTAAATAGAGGTAAGGCATGCGATAAAACGTCAAATACAACCATTATCTCATGTAAGTGCCAAATGTATGTTTTTTAGAAACAATTATAACACAAGAATAACAACCCTGTCTGAACACAATCACAACAACAATGGGGATACCCCAAAATATCACATAACATCATCAAAATACCACTCTTATTACGCTGCATGTGCATATAAATATGATATGCCACCTTATTTCGCCACACGCGCATATAGCCACCCTTATTTTACCACGTAGGCAGCCCGAGATAACGCCACTACAACAATCTGGCTGGTCGTTTTGAGTATTTTAGGCCAGTTCCCCCATTTATTGCCTCCTCTATGTTATATTGTGGTTACGTGACTCATCGGGGTGTTTGGTTTTGGTTTCGGGTGAGTTACGAAGTGAAATGGGACACTTAGTCCTAAAGATGGAAGTTTAAGTTTAAAGAGTTGACCGGAGTTTGAGTTTTGTATAGACGACTCTGGAATAGAGTTTTGACAGTTTCGATGGCTCCGTGTAGGAATTTTGGACTTAGGAGCGTGTCCGGATATTGTTGGAGGTCGGTAGGTAGTTTCATCTTGAATTGGCGATAGTTAGAAAGTTGAAGGTTTTGAAGGTGGAGAAGTTTGACCAGGAGTTGACTTTATTGATATTGGGATCAAATTCAAATTTTGAAAGTTAGAATAGGTCCGTTGTGTTATTTATTACTTGTGTGCAAAATTTGAGGTAAATCAGAGTTGGTTTGGTATGAATCATCATTAGTTTTGGAAGTTGAATGTTCATAGTTTCAATAGGTTTGGATTGGGTTGTGATTCATAGAATCGATGTTTTTTGATGTGATTTTAGGCCTCGGCTAGGTTCGTTATGTATTTTGAAACTTGTTGGTATATTCGGACGGGGGCCCAGAGTGTGAATCAGATCATTTTTTGGATTTTGGAAGATGGCTGAAGTGTTGAAGTCTGGTGTCATCGCACCTACAGTAGGTTTGGCCAAAGGCGCGGACACGCAAGTGCGAGATGGTTCATCATAGAAGCGGAGAGGGCCAGCCAAGGGCAGGGTTACAGGTGAGGTCACCTGGGTGTAGATGTGCATCCGCAAACGCGACACTTTTTTCCGCATAAGCAGAACTGGAAGAGATTGTGAAGGACTGCAGGTACGGTCGAAGCTCCGCATAAGCGGGCTTGTAGAAGCGATCCATTGACCCCATAAGCTTGACCTCAAGAGCGACTTTATATCCGCCGAAGTGAAGGGAGATGGGCCTAAGTCAGGGCCACACTTGCGATGGAAATTCCCCAGGTACGGAGCCGCAAATGCAAGATCACTGGGCAGAAAATAGGTGAGCTCGGTGGTTTTCATTCATTCTTCATCTTTTGACTTAGAGAGCTCGGCTTCTGGCGATATTTAGAGGGATTTTCAAGGAGATCATCGGGGTAAGTGATTCTAACTCAGATTTGGCTATTATACATTAATCAATCGTTATTTTTGTCATTTAATTAGTGTTTTGAGTTGGAAAATTTGGGGAAAATTGTGGAAACTTCATAGACTATATTTTGAGGATTTGAAATGTAGTGTGAGGTTGTATTTGAGTAATTTTAGTATGATTGGACTCGTTATTGAATGAGTGTACAGATTTTGTAAGTTTGGTCGGGTTCTGAGATGGGAGCCCGCGCTTGACCTTTTGAGCTAACTTTTTAATTTTCTTTAAAAATTGCAACTTTATTCTTCGGAATAGTTTCCTATGGTTTGTATTTATGGTAAAAAGTGATTTTTGCTAGATTCGAGTCGTTCGGATTTGGATAATCGCAGAAAAGGCTTACTAGTGGACTAAGTTAGCGTATTTTGAGGCAAGTGTCTTGCCTAACTTTGTGTGAGGGAATTACCCCTTAGGATTGGTGTTGTTTTACGTTAAATGTGGTACATGAAGGCCGTGTATGCAAGGCGACGAGTGGGTGAGTTATGTAAATTATTTTTGTGCCTTTAATTAAATTGTCATAACATGTTATCTTCATCATCGCTAATCTATTCTTACGTGAGTTACTTGACATTGTAAATACTTGTCTCATCTCTTACTAGTTATTTGCCTTTATAAGCTTAGTTGAAGTTATTTTTCTCTCGTTTCCTTGTTAATTATTAACTATTGAATTACCTTGTTTGAAATTGTTATTTCTTGTAATACCTTGTTGTTGAAATATGGTATTGAAGTTATTAAGGTCGTGATTCACATTGAGGCAAAGGTGGTAAATTATTGAAATACCATTCTTGTTGAGATATTCACTTTCTGTTGCTATTGTTCAGACTCTTGTAAATATTGTGGTTGAGCCATGGACTATTTATTGTGGAAACATTATTGTTGTTGACTTCTTTTGGCAAGTTGTGGTTTTGGTACTTGAGGTACGATTTGTGATATGTTGTGATATTAATACGTATGTGGTGGTATAATGATTGGGGTTGATACGCATGTGGTGAGATAAGGTGGGCTTGATACGCATATTACTAGTACGGGAACTACTTGAAGTCACGCAGTGTGATAAGGTGGGCTAAAACGCGGGTAGCTATTTCGGGGAAATTATTTTCAAAGCTAAATATAAGGCTCTCGTGGAGATATAAGGAAAGATTATGATTGGATCTGTGAAATTAGACTACGAGGCAGTACCTCGGTAGTGACTCTTGTTGATACCTTTCATTTACATCACTTGCGTTTTGTTTGCATCACTTCCTTGGCATTCTTATTATGTGCCTTCTTCCGTGTTGTCTTAGTTGCCTTAATTTTAGTGTAACTATTCTTGTTATATTTCTTCATTGTATCCTTTTCATTGTTTCCATTATTATATTGTACTATACATGTTTAGTTTATTTATTTATTTCAATAGGTGTGTTGACCTGACCTCGTCACTACTCTATCGAGGTTAGGATTGATACTTATTGGGTACCATTGTGGTGTACTCATACTACGCTTCTGCACATCTTTTTGTGCAGATCCAGGTACTTTATACCAGCCTAGGCATCAGTGAGTTGTTCTTGGATCAGAGACTTCAAGGTATACCTGCCGGCGTTCGCAGGCCTCGGAGTCACCCTCTATCTTGTTTCTATTTCATTATCCTTTTTTATTGATATTGTTGTATAGGGATGTTGAGTACACTCGTGTAGATATTGTGACTCGGTATCACCAGATGTTTGGTGTCACGGGGGCGATTTTTGTCAGTACAAAGTCACACCCACGCAGGCTGTCAAGTTACGCGCTTGACTCAACCTTTCCCAACACTTAGCCAAATTTTAGCAAGTTTGGCCTTAACGAATTTTTGGCAGCAATTTAATAAAAACACAAGCAAATATGAAAAAATCCCAACCCTTGTATTAATTTCAAAAGCATACAAAGGAACCCTCACTTGACTATGATCACAAGTCCATCACAGCACCACTTTTGACAAAGAACACAAATCGTTCTTAGCTAACACTAAGACCTGACCTATGCCTAGCCTTAGCCCCTTTTGAAACACATAGAAACCCTCAATTTTCACTCTTGTTTCCCACTTGAAATTCACACGAATTCCCACACTAAATCCGACTAAGTCCAAAGGCACCTATTTATAGCACATAGGTACCCTTTAGGACTTGACAGCACATGGACACTTGTTGTCTACAGCTTTTTCCACTTGTCGGGTTAAGGATAAACCAGTTCCTAGCTTGTAGTTGACATCCCCAACTACTTAGGCGATGTTCTACACGAAATGATAGTGGATACAAGCATAAATCAGTCATGGATACAAGTGGTTATATAAAGGTAACCGCCAACTTCTTTGGCATGTGCATTGCATGTGCCATTTGACCTGGTCAGTTGTGCTGCACGCCCAAGGCTGGCATTGTTCCCAGCCTTGGCTCATCTTGACATTGCTCTTCACCAATGTCTTGTCTGCAACCTGTCGCCCATGATTTTTCCGCACACGCCAACGCCTCTACTGCCCACACATGCCTTGGCCGAGTTTCTGCCTTGCCTATGTCAACCCTTGTTTCACCCATGCCATAGCTTGTATTTTCCTTCACATAGCCTTGCCTTAGAAATTGAAAGCCTTTACCATCATCCCGCATTACCGTGCCTTAGCTTAGCCCGCACTTGGTGTTGCCACAACCCGAAGTGCATGTGCCACTGACTTTGGTGCGCATATCGTGCCATGTCGCCCCAACATTTCTCACACTGCCTTGTCAATCCTTTTCCAAGCATGTCTTGCCTGCGCCAAGACCTTGGCCAATACTTGCCCACAGTAGCCCTCATGAAAATGTCTTGTCCATTGCCCGCATGATCGTTTTTCCTGCACATAGGCCAATGTCAAGGCCATCATGCCCAATCCTTGCCACAGCCGCGCCACGCCCGATGTCAAAGAGTCATGCCCCTAACAAACCACCCGCACCCTTTGAAATCGATGTCCTCGTCGAGCCAAATCAATTAATCATCCCCAAGGGGTTGTTTACAAACAACGCCCATGTTTCTCCATTCACATCTTCCACAATAGCATTTGCCTCCGCCACTTGTTCATGTTTCTGCAGCTAGCATAGCATTCACCCTATCTTGCACCAGACAGTCCTTCTTCAAGTGCGGTCCACCACAAGTAAAACAACCTTTGAACATTCCGCTTCTTTCCTTTCCATTGGAAGTCTCCGCTTGTCTCCCATTCTTGGCAAATCCTTCATTTTCGGCAGCTTGGCCTTTTCTTATTTTTCTTCCATTCCCTTGCCTTGTCTTCTTTCCGTCTGACTTTGAATATTCAGCCGGGTCATTACCTAAATTGAAATCAGCCACTGCATCCGCCGCCGCAATAGCAGTAGAAAGGCTTTGAACATTCTTCCTTCTCAACTCTAATTGTGCCCATCCCTTCATTCCGCCCATGAAGTAATGCAGCTCGACTGCCATATTACTTACATTCAGCATCAAGGGCGAAAATTCCTTGACATATTCCCTCACTGTGCCACTTTGTTTCAACTGACGCACTCAATCTCTTGCAACCCATGACGAGTTGGTTGGAAGGAATTGAAATTTTAATTCCTTCTTCAGCATCTCCCAAGTTTCAATCCTTGGCAACCCAACACTTTCCACTTCCACAACTCGTGTATGCCACCACACTTTCGCATCATCAATCAAATACATAGGTGTAATGATCACCTTTTCATCATCCGGTACACCAGCAGCCTGAAAATACTGCTCCATATCCCACAAGAAATTTTACTGTTCTTTGGCACTTATTGCACCACCATAAGCCTTCGGCTCCGGAATCCTCACTTTGGTGCGTTCATCACTTCTAAGGGAAGTATTTTGCAATGCCCTTCAAAGTTGAAATACCTCCTCGCGCAGTTCTTCCTTTTCTTATCGTACAAAGGCGATTTCTGCCACCGTAGTTTCATGTCTTGCAGCATAATCTGCCTCTAAACGTGCCATTCTCGCAAGAACGGAAGAATCAACACCTATTTCAAGAGCCTTCCCAACGAGTGCTTCCAACTGTTCCACCCTTTGGCGCAGTTCAGCATTTGTGCCACCAGCCATGTTTTCAAACAGCAACACAGAATCTACTATCGGTCATCTTGCCACCGCCAAGAACCTTGCTCCGCTCTGATACCAGTTTTCATTGGGGCGATTTTGGTCAGTCCAAAGTCACACCTACGCGGCAGCCAAGTTACGCGCTTGACTCAGCCTTTCCCAACACTTAGCGAAATTTTCATCAAGTTTGGCCTTAACGAATTTTTGGCAGCAATTTAATAAAAACACAAGCAAATGTGGAAAAATCCGGACCCTTGTATTAATTTTGAAAACATACAAAGGAACCCTCACTTGACTATGATCACAAGTCGATCACATCCTGAATTTTGACAAAAAACACAAGTCGTTCTTAGCCAACACTAAGACCTGCCCAATGCCTAGCCTTAGCCCCTTTTGAAACACTTAGAAACCCTCACGTTTCGCTCTTGTTTCCCACTTGAAATTCACACGAAATTCCCATACTAAATCTGAATAAGTTCAAAGGCACCTATTTATAGCACATAGGCAGCCTTTAGGACTTGACATCACATGGACACTTGTTGTCTACAAATTTTGCCACTTGTCGGGCTAAGAATAAATCAGCTCCTAACTCGTAGTTGACATCCCCAGCTACTTAGGCCATGTTCAACATGAAATGATAGTGGATACAAGCATAAGTCAGCCATGGGTGCAAGTGGTTATGAAAAGATAACCGACAACTGCTTTGGCATGTGCAGTTTGACTTGGTCAACTGTGTTGCACGCCCAAGGCTAGCATTGCACCCAGCCTTGGCTCGTCTTGACATTGCTCCGAACCAATTTCTTGCCCGCAACCTACGCACATGCCCGACGCCTCTACCGCCCGCATATGCCTTGGTCGAGTTTCTTCCTTGCCCATGTCAACCCTTGTTTTACCCGTGCCATAGCTTGTATTTTCCTTCACATAGCCTTGCCTTAGCTATTGAAAACCTTTGCCATCATCCCGAACTGCCGCGCCTTAGCTTACCCCGCACTTGGTGCTGCCACAACCCGAAGTGCCTGTTCCACTGACTTTGGCGCGCATACCGTGCCCATGCCGCTCCAACATTGCCCACACTGCCTTGTCAAGCCTTTTCCAAGCATGTATTTCCTGCGCCAAGACCTTGGCCAATACTTTCCCACCACAGCCCTCATGACAATGTCTTGTACGTTACCTGCATGATCATTTTTCCCGCACATAGGCCAATGGCAAGGCCATCACGCCCAATCCTTGCCATAGCCGCGCCACACCCGATTTCAAAGAGTTAGACCCCTAACAATTGGGTATTATGTTCATTTGTATTGCGAAGTCCTTTTTATGATAGCTATTGGTTTAAATTGGAAGTTTATTTCTATTTCCGTTAAATTCTTCATGTATGTTAGGCTTGCCTAGTCTTAGGTACTAGGCGCCATCACGACATCCTATGGAGAGAGATTAGGGTCGTGAGAATTAGGTATCAGATCTCTAGGTTCATAGGTGTTACGAGTCATAAGCAGGTTTATTAGAGTCTCGCGGATCGTTACGAAGACGTCTGTACTTATCTTTCAAAGGCTACAAAACTATTAGGAAACTTCACTTATTTGTTTTCTTATCGTGCAAATTCATTGACTTCGAAATTCGGAACCCTTATATTTCTATTCTCTCACAGTTGATGAGGACATGCACCGCTGGATCCGAAGATCAGACACCCGCATCCCGTACTAGAGTCACGAAATGTCAGGGTCGGGGAAGAGGTCAGGAAAGGGCACGTGGTACAACCAGAGCATTTGCCCGAGCTGTAACAGAGGAGCCGCCAGGGGGAACGCACCTGAGGCGCCTATTGCCACCCCTGCTTTTCAAGATACCCTCACATAGTTCTTGAGCAAGTTTGGTACTCTAGCTTGGGCAGGGTTGATTCCACTTGCACTAGTCACATCTCAGGCTGGGGGAGGAGCACAAACTCCCATAGGCTGTACCCCAGAGCAGAAGTTCCATGTTGACCAGGTCCTAGAGGTTATATCGGTGGAGCCGGTTATCCCAATTTAGCCCGAGGTTAGGGCAGCAACATCTGAGCAGGAGGATCTCATACTTGAAAGGTATAAGAAGTATCACCCTCCTACTTTCAGCGGCCTAGATATAGTGGATGCACAAGGTTTTCTGGAGAAGTGTCACTCTATTCTCCATAACATAGGTATTGTGGAGATGAGTAGGGTTGCTTTTACTACATTCCAGTTATTGGGACCGGCGTATCAATTGGAGGGCTTATGAGGAGGGTAGACCAGTCGAGGCAGCTTCACTCACATGGGCTCGGTTTTCAGAGATGTTCCTGAGAGAGTTTGTTTCCCATAGCCTTCAGGATGCATAGAGCATGGAGTTTTAGCAGTTGCACGAGGGTGTTATGACCGTGTCAGAGTATGCTGTCAGAATCAATGAGTTTTCCAGACATGCATCTACCTTGGTTTCCATAGTCATAGATCGAGTCTGTCGATTTATCGAGGAGCTCAACTACGGTATTAGATATCCCATATCAGCATGTGTCAGAGATCGCACGGAGATTAGAGGGTATGCGGGGCCGGTAGAGAGAGGACAGGGAGGCCAAGAGGACTCGAGATTCTGGTGGATATAGTGGTGCATGCGGCCCAATTGCAGCCTGTCATGGTAGAGGCTATGTGAGTCGTCCAGTTCATTCAGAACTTCCAGCTTCTAGTGGTACTCCGACTAATTCCAGGTCTCAGGTTGCCCATTATGCATCGACACTGTCTAGTGCACCTCCTGCATGGGGTGCTTTCAGCGGTTAGTCTAGCCAACCAGGTCCGAGCCAGGTTCAGCAACCTCGTCCTCCGAGAACTTCTTGTGAATATAGTGATACTCGTCATATGATGAGGGAGTTCCCCAGACTTAGGAGAGGTACACCTCCATCGACTACTCAGGCTCCATGTATTCCACAGGGTCCCCAGACTTCTTAGGACGTGGTTACTTCCCCAGTTGCCCCCACCTGCCCAGCCAGCTAAGGGTAGAGGTCAGACGGGTAAGGGATGCCATAGAGGGGGAGGCTAGACTAGATGTTATGCTTTTTCGGGTAGGACGGAGGCAGTTGCATCAGATGTAGTTATCACATGTATTGTTCCGGTTTGTCATAGAGATACATCAGTCTTATTTGATTTATGCTCCATTTATTCATATGTATCATCTTACTTTGCCCCGTATTTGGGTATATCTCGAGATTCTTTGAGTTCTCCTATATATGTGTCCATGCCTGTGGGAGATTCTATTATTGTTGGCCGTGTGTATCAGTCTTATTTACTTGTTATTGGTGGTTTTGAGACCAGAGTTCATCTATTGTTGCTCAATATGGTAGACTTTGATGTTATTTTAGGTATGGTCTGTTTTTCGTCCTATCAAGGCTACACTTGATTGTCACGCCAAGAGGGTGACGTTGACTATTCCAGGTTTACCACGGTTAGAGTGGAGGGTTTATCTTCCTAGCAGGGTTGTGTCCTTCCTTAAGGCACACGGATAGTTAGGAAGGGTGTGATGCATATCTAGCCTTTGTGAGAGATTTCATTGTTGATACTCCTACCGTTGAGTCAGTTCCGGTATTGAGAGACAATACAGATGTATGTTCGGCAGATCTTCCTGGCATTGCCGCCCGATAGGGATATTGATTATGGCGTTGACTTGTTTTCGAGCACTCAGCCCATTTCTATTCCACCATATCATATGACCTCATCAGAGTTGAAGGAGTTAAAGGAGCAGTTGCAAGAGTTGCTTGACAAAGGTTTCATTCGACCTAGTGTGTCATCTTGGGGTGCTGCGATTTTGTTTGTAAAGAAGGATGGTTCCATGTGCATGTGTATTGATTATCGGCAGCTCAACAAGGTTACAGTGAAGAGCAGATATTCATTGCCATGCATTGATGACTTATTTGATCAGCCACAGGGCGCCAGAGTGTTCTCAAAGATTGATTTGCGATCAAGGTATCATCAGTTGAAGGTTCAGGATCCAAATATTCCAAAGACTGTTTTTAGGATTCGGTATGGTCACTATGAGTTCCTTGTGATGTCATTTGGGCTGACCAACACCCCAGAAGCATTCATGCACTTCATGAACATTGTATTCCAGCCCTATATTGATTGGTTCGTCATTGTATTTATTGACGACATCTTGGTGTACTCCTAGAGCTGGGAGGATCATGAGAAACACCTCAGGATCATGATCCAGACCTTAAGAGAAAAGAAGTTGTATGCAAAATTTTCAAAGTGTGAATCCTGGCTTGTTTCGATAGAATTTTTGGGTCATGTGGTGTCGAGTAAGGGGATCAAGGTAGATTTGAAGAAGATTGAAGCAATGCAGAGTTGGCCTAGACAGTATTCATCTATTGAGATCCGATGTTTTCTTGGTTTGGTCGGGTATTACCGTCGTTTCGTAGAGGTTTTCTCATCTATTGTTGGACCTATAACTAGATTGACCCATAAGGGTGTTCCATTCATATGTATCGAGGAGTATGAGGACAGCTTTCAAAAGCTCAAGATTTCTTTGATTATAGCCCCAGTTTTAGTGTTACCTACGGGTTCAAGGTCTTACACTCTGTACTATGATGTGTCGCGTGTTGGCCTTGGCGCGGAGTTGATGCAAGATGGTAAGGTGATTGCCTATGTGTTGACCCAAGTCACTGATAGTTTTGAAGATTGACAAATGTCTGACCAGTTGAACCAGGTCCATCAGAGCACACATCGGGAACTGACGAGCTGGCACATGAACCGTATATACTTAGGAGATGTTTTGAATATGAAATATCAATGTACCAAGAGATTGTCTCCTAATGCGAAAAGGTTGCAAACTGATCTGATTAATTGAAGTCGAATTCAGCAAGGAAAGTAACAAAAGAAAGAAAGTTGAGTTTGGTTCGAATTGGTTCACCCAGGTAGAGTTAAACCGGAATTAGAAGACAAGCTCAACGACTGACTCTATAAATACTTGATGTATTTCTGCTGAAATTCAATATGCACAAGTGCAGAAGTGAATCAAGATCTGAAAGAAAATTCCCAGATATTTTGCAAGCAGAATTACTGTGTGATACAAAGGCTATAATTCAACTAGAAGAACCAGTTACATCTGATTATTTATTGAGTCTAGTTGATTGTAGTAGGAGCTTTAATATTGTGTCTTTTCAGCTTTCATAGAAGCAATTGTAATAGGTACGTATTGTTCAAGTTAGAGTTAACTTGAGGTGTGTAGAAATTAGCTAGGGGCTAGTTACTACAAAGGGTTAGAGTTAATCCTTAGGATTACAAAAGAGTTTATTTTGTAAGTCCGTTTGGCTCAGAGTTTTNAAATTAGCTAGGGGCTAGTTACTACAAAGGGTTAGAGTTAATCCTTAGGATTACAAAAGAGTTTATTTTGTAAGTCCGTTTGGCTCAGACTTTTTAGTGAAGAGTTGAGCAAATCCTACTGAGGAGTAGGTCGTGGTTTTTTTCACCTTTTGAGCCAGGTGTTTTCCACGTAAAAATCTCTGTATTTTTACTTTACTGCTTTTATTATTTCGCAACAGTAGTAGTTGGAACACTAAGAAGAACGAGGTTCTTCTATTGAGACAACACTCAAAAATTGGGTACCACACAAAGTAACATATCTTTTTGTGTGGTATTGATGTCTAAAATATCACTATACGTCTAGACAACTGAAGGTGCATGAGAAGAATTATCATATCCACGACCTGGAATTAGTAGCTATTGTTCATGCCTTGAAGATTTGGTGGCACTATTTGTACGGTGTCCCCTGTGAGGTCTATACTGACCACTGGAGTCTACATCATTTGTTCAAACAAAAGATCTTAACTTTCTGTAGTAGAGATGGTTAGAATTGATTAAGGACAACGATATCACTATTCTATATCATCCCGGAGGGCCAATATGGTGGTTGATTCCTTGAGCCAAAAGGCAAAGAGCTTGGGCAATTTAGCATATCTACCATCAGCAGAGAGGCCATTAGCATTGGATGTTCAATACTTGGCCAACAAGTTTGTTAGATTGGATGTTTCGGAGTCGAGTCAAGTTCTGGATTGCGTGGTTTTTGGGTCTTCTCCATATGATTGTATCAGAAAGCGTCAATATATCGACCCCTATTTGCTTGTCCTTAAGGACACGGTACGGCACGGCGATGCCAAGGAGGTTTCTAATGGAGATGACGGTGTGTTGCGGATGTAGGGCTGATTATGTGTGCCCAACATTGATGGGTTACGTGAGTTGATCCTTTAGGAGGCCCATAGATCCCGATACTCCATTCGTATGGGTGCATCTAAGATGTATTAGGATTTGAGGCAGCACTATTTGCGGAGGAGAATGAAGAAAGACAGTGGAGTATGTTAGTTCGGTGCTTAAATTGTCAGCAGGTGAAGTATGAGTACCAAAGGCCAGGTGGGTTGCTTCAAATACTTGAGATTCCTGAGTGGAAATGGTAGCGAGTTACCATGGATTTCGTTGTTGGGCTTCCGTGGACTCAAAAGAAATTTGACGCATTATGGGTGATTGTGGACTCTAATCTTCCCTATTTTCTATTCCTCTTTTTCCTCCCCTACTCCACTCATCCTATTTCGATAGTTGTTTTCAGTTCTCAAACACAAAGCTCTATATATTTCTTTACTAACCTGATCAATTAATAGAGTATGTGAATCTTATGCAGGTCGTGCTGCAATTGTTAGTTTCATTATAGCCTATTTTGTGAATAGCTTTACTAGTGTAGGCAGGGACGGATCTATATATGGGGTTTGTAGTGGCATGCCACACGGTCACTCGAATAAAATCTTATATATGCTAGTATTTTTCTGAAAAAACCTACATAAACAACAAGTGGCACCCCATTCCACAAAATGATTGTAGGTGTCGTGGTTGAAGCCAGGGGCGTATCTAGGGAGTTCCATGGGGCACGTGAACCCGTGCTCCCTCCCTAAGTCATGTATAGTAATGTTATATTTTTTTTCAAAAATACTTAAATATATGTGTGTGCCCCCATGCTTAAAGTTTTATATGAAGTGATAGTTACTGGGTGTATCTCTCTAAGTGAGATTGCAATGTCAAATCTTATGTCAATCTTGTTGGTTTTTCCCTTTTTTTCTAGAACTAGACGCCCACGGGAGATGGACATGTCTAATGTCATATTGAAATTCCGATTCTTCTTTTGTCATCATAAAATCTTATATGATTAAACAAAATGTGTATATTAAAATTAGTAGGAGTGTATGATATAGCATATAGTCAATGGGTTCAACTGATCCTAACATTTTCAACTTGAAAAATAGATAAATGCAAAAAAAATTACTATTTAAAAAAATTAATTTTGAATTTATAATACCAAAAGTGTAATGGGTGCAGTAAACTAAAGGTTGAACACGTAAAATTTATATCCTGGATCCATCTCTTCTTAGTAGTGCACCCATCCTGTCAAAATCCTGGATCTGCCTCCGGTTGAAGCGTTAAATTTTTGTATGAAGAACCCATGATCGAGACTCTTTCGATTATGGTAGTAGTTGCCCATATGGTAGTAGTTGCTCCCTTGTTACCTTTCCTATATTTTCTTTATGCTCCTTTTAATTTTTTAATTTTCTTCATCTTTGTTATTCACTTTTTTATAGAATCCCATTTTATTATTTATTTAAATTGAATATTTGCTTCCTCTTCTTTTCTGGATCTTCAATATTTATTTGGAAATAACTTTAATCCTTTTCTTTTGACCCATCTAATGTTATTTTATTAATTTCACAAAACTTTTAGGGTGATGCATCAAAGACATAATATTAATCAGCTACTTGTAAATTGAAGGGGCATATCACATATTCGTTTATGCATTGAAGAATCTTTCAAATTGAACTGAATTATTCAAAATGGATCAAATCGAATCGATTTAATCCAAAGTGGATCGAATCGACTGATTGTATACTCTAATTCAATTTTCTTCACTAGTGATCGATTTGCGTTAAAATAATGGCACTGGTAGCCATCAAATTCTGCATCCGCCTCTCGATGTAGACCTTATTGATCAAATGGGAAACTTCTTTTGTAGAACCATTATCTATACTAGCTGTGAAATTCGGTATTAAGATCAAATTTTGAATTTGATGTGTTTTGGTGTGAAAAAACGTGAAGACATGGAGTTAGCCATTAAAAATTTTCGAAACTTTGAATTCGTAAATCAAATTTTGTAAAATTTGTATTTATTTGGATAGACTCTTATTGCAAATGATTGAGAAGATCCTTTGGAGTTTATATCTCTATTTTGAGAAAATTTTGGTGAAGATTCGAGATGGTTGTGATTGGAATTTCATATTGAAACTCGAAAAAGAATACATAAATAAATTGTATACATTTTGTATGTCGGATGTACCAAAATATATATACAATCAACGTATATATATATATATATATATATATATATATATATACACGTTGTATGTAAATTATAGCTTTTTGATCGAATTCTGTACAAAAAAAATTATACTCATGTTGTATATATGTAATTTGTAAATTGTAGTTTTTCACTGGACTCTGTACCAAGAAAAAATTGTATTCAAATTGTATATGAATTATAGCTTTTGATCGGATTTGCTTATATTTTATAAAAAACTTTAATTACTTTGAAAACCCTAAAAAAAATCCCATGTCCATGCTAGACCTTTGGGTTAATTCCAAATGAAGTCAGAACTAGTTCTCCGATTTAAGTCCAAAATCCAAATATCTCGGGCTTGTCGCGGTATTCAAAATCCTTGTCAATATAGGAATTAGGAACACACAATCCTTAACATAAATGCCCCGAACGATTTCTAGCCCGAGAAGCCTCACAATCCTCCTCTTGCTATTCTTGCCCTAGTAGCCTTACATCCTCTTCCATCCATGGCGAACTGGGAAGAATCGACGAACGATCTCATTCCTTAAAGTGATGGAAATTTCATTATTTTTGGTGTTGTTTGCTGCCACTAAAGATAATTTTTATGTGCCTTCGCCCCAAGTTGCATTGCTAATGCTGGCTGATAGAGATTATGATGATTATCGAGAATTTTAGGGAAAATTTTCACGTATATTTCTCCCAGAAGCTAGAGGGAGAGAGTGCTTTCAATTAGATGGGTGGTTGTTCACACGTGTTGCATCCTTTCACCCGTAACCAAATTCAACTTCCTTCACGACAAGTCTTAAGTGATTTTGAGGGTCTCGAAGAAGTACCTGAAGGAGATCGAGATCAATCTGTCAATCCTTCTTGATTTCCTATTTTAATTTTAATAACCCCTTAGCATTTTGGTGACCTCAATTGGACTAATATTGACACTCTAATTACGATTCTGGGGTGCAGTTGCTAGCATCAATTACTACAAGGGTCAATACTATGATGTTCTTTACACTGGCGAAGTTTGGGTTTTTCACGTTGCAGGGCTTAGTATTGCTCAACCAATTGTAAAGCCACAATTTCTTGTATGGCTTAAAGACGATATGTTTGACTAAGCATCACTTCAGTTCTATCTTGTTGAGTTACACAGTGCACTACTACTTAATTGTTACCCGATTTGCCCGAAGAAGATGGTGATGACACTTTTAAATTTTAAATATCTGAACTAAATGTAATAAAACGTGAATTGAGGGAGATTAACAACTTGGGAGATTCAACAATTTTTTTGGTCCGTAATGGAGCAAGTTCTATCGGCTCTTCCAAGTTTACGGGAGTCAAGCCTAATCACATATATTTTACTGATGATTGAGTGGAGGAATTTAACTACGTGGAAGGTGGTGGTGGGATCTTAAAAATGGAAAAATTGAATCTTTTTATTCTAGATTATCACTAAATCGTATTTGCCCACCAACTTGGGTGACACCATCATTCAGATAATGTGATAACTCATTAAAACTATGTCTATTTAATTAGTGGGCATTTATTCCCCCATGGATTGTAATATTGCTACTTAACTCTTTTTATGGTACATATTGTATATTCAGTTAACCAAAAAATAAAGGATATGGATCGCTATTTTGTAGTTTGAGAGGTTATGCTTCTATTTGTATTGATGTTACTTTTGGGATAGTATTTTCTACTGATGTTTCGATTTGTGATAGTATTTTTGTCATGTTTCTATTGTTTAATGCTTAGTTCTTTATCATGGATTACACAATAGAATTTACAGTAGACATATGTAGACCAAAAATGCTAGATTCATATCATAGCCTTTGAAATAGCTTAAAAGTAGAGGGTCAGATGAGAGATCGAACCAAAGCTTAGGTTCCCTAAGGGAATAGCCATTGACATAGATTAAAAGTAGAGGGTCTGCCTTCATATCAAGACATTCCATTTCTTTGAGAACCCTCAGTGCAGCATGCTTGTTACCCCTTCTGACCATAATTATAATATCGTACATGACAGATGTTGGCCTCAAGTTAAATTTCTTCAAATCATTTATCATGTCATATGCGTTTTTAAAATTGTTCATTCCCACAAAAAACTTTATCATCATCTCGAAGGCCTCGCGCTCTTGCTTGAATTGGTGGCGAAGCATCAATGAATATATTTCATAAACCAAATAACCATACTTATAGAATCTAACACATGCATGTAGTATGGTATCAATTGTCTCCAACACTACAGGCCGACCAACTTCACACATCCAATAATCAACTTCCAGTGCAATATCTACCTTATCTACATTGCAACAGTACTTAAGAAGCTTATGTGATGGATTTAAGGTTTCTCAGATTTACGTTTTGATGATCTAACAAACTTATTGTCAAGAACCAGATAAAGGACCTAATACATACTCGGTATAATTCTTCAGCAATGGACTTAAGCTAATATGAAATGAATAACTTTAGATGTACAAGAACCAACTCAGGGACCTAATCCCTTGGATTTTTCCTGGTAGAAGTACAAAGTCAACTCTACAGCTGGAAAGTGACTACCTACAACTGTGCACGCTATAGTGCAGAAACAATGCAGCAGTCACTTCCCATTGGGAAGGGCCTTGCACCAACCAAGTGTGTACATCATCCAAGTGATGTCATCCAAAGTATATCAACAAGGAGTATTGCAACAAAACACAACTTGAACATTTAGTGTTATTCTCTCAAGCATTTCAAGAGCTTATCATATAGCATTGAAGTCACAAGTGTATCAAGAACAAAGTGCAACACTACTACGGACCAGCTCCATAACGAGTCTTTGTATGTCCTTAGTTGAGTTGTACCTTTGTATTTGTTTTTCATTGTAACTCCTATTATGCTTACTTAGAAGCTTTATTTAGGAACCTCAAAACATAAACCCGCTGAGTTTGTGTTGTGACTAGAGTTAGTCATACGTTGAAGTCTTTGTAATAAGTGTGTTGCAAAGTGGCTTGTAATAGGTGCATTACAAGTGAGGTTGAAGTCTTTGTAATAGAACTATTACAAAGTGACTTGTAATAGGTGTATTTCAAGTTAGTGCAGTTGAAATCCTACCAGTGTAGGTCATGGTTTTTTATCCACTTGAGTAGGGATTTTTCCACGTAAAAATCCTATGTCCCATTTACTTACTGTTTCTTTAGTTAGTACTGCGGGAACTGTTACAGGACCAGGTCTCTATACAGTTTGGTGGACTCATATATTCTATCAATTGGTATCAGAGCAGTTTCTTTCTAAAAGGTTAACACCTAGAGATGATCCTCAAGATGGTTGCTCCACCAAACTTCAAGGAAGGAAAATCAACCTACATGCCTCCGAGATTCAATGGCCAGTATTATGGCTGGTGGAAAACTCGAATGCACGACTTCATAATGGAAGAAGATTCCGAGATATGGGACGTTATCTGTGATGGCCCATACGTTCCAACGAAGAAAGTATGAGAACCTGGCGTAATGGTGCCGAAAACCAGAAATAAGTAAAATGATGCTGACAGGAAAGCTGTGGAAAAGAATTTTCATGCCAAAAAGATCTTGGTCTGTGGCATAAGACCTGATGAATACAAAAAGATCTCAGCTTGTCAATCTGCCAAGGAGATATGGGAAACCTTACAAACGGCGCATGAAGGAACTACTCAACTGAGTATGAGCTCTTTAGAATGAAAGATGATGAATCGATTAAATACATGCGCACAAGATTCACTTCCATTATAAATGATTTGCACTCTCTTGGAGAAATCATTCCAGAAACAAGCGTGTGAGGAAACTTCTTAGCGTCTTTCCCAGCTCGTGGGAGAGTAAGGTGAACGCTATCACGGAAGCCAAAGACATGCAGACTTTGACTATGGACGAGTTAGTTGGGAATCTGAAAACATACGAGATGAAGAGAAAGAAGGACATTGAAAGAAGATAACCAAAGAAGGAGAAGAACCTGGTACTCAAGGTTGAAAACAATGACTCAAGTGAGGAAGACAGTGATATGGCATATCTTACTAGAAGGTTTCAAAAAATGGTTCGAAGAAATGGTGGAATACCAAAGAGAGGTAGTTCCACCAAGCCAAAGAACTATGATCTTTGTCATAAATGCGGAAAGCCAGGACATTTCATCAAGGACTGCCCTTTCCGAAAGCAAGAGCATTACAAGCACAACTCTGAGAAAGCAGCAAAGAGGAACCCGGTTCCTGACAAACGCTTCAAAAGAAAAATGCACCTGACGATGTAGTGAAACAAGCTCTTGCAGCATAGGGAGACTCCTCCAGTGAATCAGAAGAAGAAAATGATACAGGACACAGTTCTATGATGGCAGTGGAAAATGAAGCAAAGGAATATGACTCATTATTTTCATTGATGGCTCAGTAAGAAGATGATGAAGATAACGATAATGATGAGGTAAATTTCAGGGATGTTCAGAGAAATCTGAAATCTTATTCTCCTAAGAAACTCATGTCATTAGCTAATGTTCTAATTGATGCGTATCATAGTCCTGTTAATGATAAGGATGCCTTGACCATAGAGTTAGGAGATGATGAATAGACTAGGGATGACTTGGTGGTCTGTGTAGTTGATTTAAAGGAAACTATAGACAATCTTGAAAAGGAGAAATAAGCTTTAACTGGAAAAACTACTAGTGTAGAAAATGAAAGAGATGATCTGATGTTAGTGGTTGTTGACTTAAAGGAAACCATAGAACCTTAGCAAAGAAAAGAATGCCTTAGCAGAGAAAGTTGTCATTGCAGAGCAAGAAAGAAATGATTTCTTTGTGGTAATTGCAGACCTAGAGGAAATAATTGAGGGACTTAAAATAGAACATAGGCCTGGAAACTCAGAAAAAGGAAAGGAAGTAGCTAGTGAGGCACATATTAAACTTGAAAAAGAACTAGATGATGTGAAAACTAGTCTATGTGTCGAGCTTGAGAAAAATAGGCAGCTTCAAGCAGAATTGGAGAAAGTAAGAAATGATCTTGAGAAATCTTTCAAGTGGATCTGGTCCTCAGATGCTATTACTGCCATGTACTTTAATAGTGGTGGAAACAGGCAGGGAATAGGGTTCCAAAAGGAGAAAGTTCCTCACAACCCTCACAACAAGTATGTCACTGTACCTGATAACTGGCTTTGTACTCACTGTGGGAACAATGGGCACTTTAAGGAAAACTGCCATGCCAGAGTTCAGTATATTCAGAAAAACAAAGTTCTTTGCTGAAAAAGTAACTACTGAAAGGGGACCAGGTGCCACTCGCAAAAAACGCATTCTGCTTGCTTGGACTAGAAAAGCTCTCATTTATCCCTTTTCTCATTACAAGGGACCCAAACCGATTTGGGTTCCTAAATCTAACCCTTGATCTATTTGTGCAGGGAATAGTGAGAGGAAGCAGTCAACAATGGATTATGGATAGTGGATGCTCTAAGCACATGACTGGGAACACCATGGATTTCCTTTAATTGAAAGCTCTGCAAGGAGGGAATGTATCCTTTGGAAATGGAAAAGGGGGTACATTCTTGGTGTTGGAAAGGTTGGAAAGTCTCTCTCACACTCAATTGAGAATGTGTACCACGTAAATGGTCTGAAATACAGTCTCTTGAGTGTCTCTCCAATCTGTGATAAAGGAAACAAGGTGGAGTTCTTGTCAAAAGTATGCACAGTTACTAACCTGGTAACTGGTGAAGTGGTGTTAGTGGACAATAGATACAAGAACATCTACATTGCTGATTTTGAGCCTCTACAAAGTGGTGATATGAGCTGCTTGAAAGCAGTTAACGATGATGCAGAATTATGGCATAAAAGGTTGGGACATGCAAGCTTCTCTCCTCTGAATAAACTGATACAGAAGGACCTGGTTCGCGGATTGCCAAACTCAAAGTTCAAGGAACACAGAGTGTGTAATGCATGTGCTAGAGGAAAACATGTGAAGTCCTCTTTTAAGCCAAAGAAGGATGTTAGCACGTCAAAACCACTTGAACTCCTTCATATGGATCTATGTGGTCCTATGAGAGTGCCAAGCAGGGGAGGAAAAAGATATATTTTGTGATAGTAGATGACTACTCAAGGTTCACTTGGACACTGTTTCTCAGAACAAATGATGAGACATTCGAAGTGTTTGTGGCTTTTGTCAAGAAAATTCAAGTGAAGATGGAACTGAAAGTGGCATGTATCATATCTAACCATGGAAAAGAGTTTGACAATGACAAGTTTGATGAGTTCTGCAGTGTAAATGGCATCACCCACAACTTCTCATCTCCAAGGACTCCACAGCAAAATGGAGTCGTAGAGAGGAAAAACAGGACCCTTGAGGACATGGCCAGAACAATGCTTATTGATAGCGGGTTGGCCAAAAATTTCTGGGCAGAGACCATAAATATTGCATGCTACTTGGTGAACAAGTGCATGATCAGATCCTTTTTTAACAAAACTCCCAATGAATTGCTCAATGGAAGGAAGTCAAAGCTGACTCACCTGAGAACTTTTGGGTGCAAATGCTATGTTCCTAACAATGGAAAGGATCAGCTTGGAAAATTCGACGCCAAAAGTGATGAAGGAGTTTTCCTGGGGTATTCCTCTCAAAGAAAAGCTTACAAGGTCTACAACAAAAGGACTCAATGTGTGGAGGAAAGTGTTCATGTAATCTTCAACGAGACACCTCCATATGGTGAGAAAGGAAATGAAGATGATCAAGACAATGAACCATTGTTAGTTCCTGGAGAGATCATTGATATGTCGAATGGAAAAGCAGATATGATGAGTCAGGTGAAGGAAACAAGTGAAGACAATGCAACCTCCTCTTCCCTTTCTCAAGAGGAACCAGGTACCCATATCACCACCATTGAAGCTGAAGAAAGAGTTGCCGATGCCGTTCAAAGCACTCCACAAGTAGCAGAACGAGGAGTGTAGGGGAAACCAGTCAGGCTTACCCAGTTCTTCTACCAATAAGATTCCAGTTCCAAATTGGAAACAAAAAATCTCCCATCCCCTTGATAATATAATCACTCCTCTTGATTCAGGAGTCTAGATAAGATCAAACTCCAGAAATTCCCTTGCCTTTTCAACCTTTCTCTCCCAAATAGAACCCAAAATATTAAAGCCTTGAAGGATGCAGACTCGATTACGGCTATGCAAGAGGAGCTACACCAATTTGAAAGGAGCAAAGTATGGCACCTGGTACCTAGACCCTCATATAGAACCATCATAGGGACCGGGTGGGTATTCAGAAAAAAGCTTGATGAACATGGAAACACGACAAGGAACAAGGCAAGGTTGGTCGTCCAAGGTTACAATCATGATGAAGGGATTGATTATGATAAGACTTTTGCCCCTGTTTCTCGTATGGAAGCCATTAGGATTCTCATTTCCTTTGCATCCCATATGGAATTCACCTTATTCCAAATGGATGTAAAAAGTGCATTTCTTGATGGTTTTCTTAAAGAAGAAGTTTATGTCAAGCAACCTCAAAGTTTTTAATATCATGAACATCTTGAGTATGTGTTCAAATTGGATAAGGCACTGTATGGATTGAAGCAGTCTCATCGAGCTTGGTATGAAAGGCTATCTAAGTTTCTCTTGGAAAATGGATTCACAAGAGGAAAAATTGACAATACTCTGTTCTTGAAGAAACGAGGAAGAAACCTGCTCATTGTTCAGGTATATGTTGATGATATCATATTTGGGGCAACGACTGATTCACTTTGTGAAGAATTTGCAAAACTCATGGGAAGTGATTTTGAAATGAGCATGATGGGGGAGCTAAATTTTTCTTGGATCTTCAAGTGAAGCAATCCACGAAGGGAACATGTATCAGTCAGCAGAAATACATCAAGGAACTTCTAAAGAGGTTTGATATGGAAGCATCAAAGGTGATTGATACCCCCATTGCTACTGCTACCAGGCTGGACATGGATGAATCTGTATCACCTGTAAATCAAACAATGTATCGAGGCATCATTGGATCACTACTCTACCTTACTGCCAGCATGCTAGATATTGTGTTCAGTGTGGGTCTATGTGCAAGGTTTCAATCAAGTCCCAAGGAATCTCACCTAAAGGTTGCTCAAAGGATTCTGAGATATCTTAAGGGAACACAGTACCTGGTTCTGTATTACCCTTCAGGTGACAATTTCAATATTCTTGGTTATGTTGATGCTGACTATGCAGGTTATCTGGTGGACAGGAAAAGCACATCTGGAATGGCTCATTTCCTAGGATCATGTCTAATTTCATGGGGTACAAGGAAGCAAAATTCAGTAGCTCTCTCAACAGCTGAAGCAGAATATGTTGTTGCAGCCTCCTGCTGTGCTCAGCTACTGTGGATCAACCAACAATTGGAGGATTTTGGAGTATACATTGACTGTGTACCTCTCCTATGTGACAACACTAGCGCACTCAACATGGAAAAGAACTCGGTCCAACATAAGAGAACCAAGCACATTGATGCCAAACATCATTTTCTTAGAGACAATGTAGAAAAAGGGGTTCTCTGCATGAACTTCTGTTGCACAGAAGCCAAATTGCAGATATCTTCACCAAAGCTTTAAGCAGGGAACACTTTGAGAGAAATAGGATGGCACTGGGGTTAATCAAGCCTAATTGAGGACATGATTCTCATCCTATGTCTATGAAGGTCATTGATGCGAGACTAAATTGCATAGTTTAACATGTGATATACCTTACATTTTATGCG